>CAKNYM010037365.1:9655-36410 GCA_932195095.1 Andricus curvator | reverse complement strand
TATTGCAATGCGAAAAAGCAGATCGAACTCACTTGCAAAAGTCAAACTCACAATTCTTTGCTTACTATGAAAATTAGTTATTCATACAGTTTACATGTTCAAATGTACTATTTCAAATAGTTATTGAAGCTACTTGTTCTAGTAATCTTTCTTTTTACAATTTGAAGTAGTAATGCTGACTTTAGACTTTGTATATTTTGAGCTCACTATCTCATTCAGTATCAAAAACTATTTGAATTGTTTCTTGTGCAATGCGAACAAGTAAACTTCAAGTTAACAATACATAAAAGTGAATCTAACTATCTACTGTTTTCCGTGTGAGGGTTCAGTAATGTTGCGGTTCAAGTAAAACTTGGGATCATTTAGAACTTAGGCTCTAAAGGAACTCTTATTAAGGGTTCCTTTTTAGTTCGTTTATATCCGATAGATAGCCATCGGCGGGTGCCGACGTTTTCAACTGCGCAGGTGCCGAAAAGCGCGGGCCTATTTGAAATCAATAAATACTATGATTAGTCATACAGATAAATATTAGCAAACGTTTTTTATTCTCTTTTAAAACAAATATAGAAATACCTAGCTTCTTGAAAAAATGTAATATTAACCTAATATTGCATTGTATATTATATCATTTTAAATAGTCCCGCGCTTCTTGTGCCTGCGCAGGGGAAAACATCGGATATTCAACATAACCTTAAAAACTGCTTAAGCTTAGGATCTTTTGAAACTTGTTTTAATCAAAAACTTCGGCCAGAACTATTACGGCAGTAGAGAATGCAACACGACACTATTTTTTTCATTAAAAAAGTGTATTTTCATAACAAACACTGCATGAAAATATATTACACATAACCTTTTCTTAAAGTTTGGCTTCTTCTTCGTTTTTGTTTTTGGCTTTTAGATTAAAGTTTTGCTGAGTGAGACATCTAGAATACTTTAAATGTTTCGCGCTTCGCTACGTATTTCCGATTCCGGTTTCGCGTCGGCTAGTGGAGGGGGTAACGTGACACAACTCTCCCTAGAGGAACTCTAGGCCTAGGGGGACGAGAATGCTGGAGAATGCGTTCAAGTCGCGCGACCTACAACGGCCACCATATTGGTTACCGTGGCAACATGTATTCTGAAACTTAGAATTTAGATGATAAAAAGTAGATAAAAAGATATCGGTTAATTTTTTAAGGAACATAGTTTATCATTTAAAAGTAATTTTTAATTCCAAACTGTTATTCTAGTATGAAGAAATACATGAAGTTGAAATTGTAAACATGGTAATGGAAAGATGTAAGGTCATGAACTTTTCTTTTTGTGCACTGTTACAATCGCAAATTAAAATGTACAATTTACCATTTTTTATGATCTGGTAAACTGCGTTTGTAGATACGCAGGAAAAGGGCTGTAACGACTACGATGGTCTGTACATTTTTCAGAAAACGTTTTAGGGTCTGCGGATGGCAATTGCAGGGTTATAGCTTCAAGAATATATGATAGCTTCAAGAATGTATAATTTGATGACCAAGGGTCGTCCCCCTAATAGCACGGAACGTTCCGCGGGTACCTCCGGAACGTTCCAGGAACGCTCCCGGAACGTGTAAAATGTCCGCCCCTTGGGAACGTTCCACTGGGACCTGAGGGGAACTTTCGATTATTGTTATTTTTAACAACAATTATCTCGTAAACCGTAAGAGATAGGTAAAAATGGATGACATTTTTGAGTTTTGAGTACCACACATACTACACTATAATATGATATCCATATCATAAACTGACATCGATTTTGACCTACGGTTTACGCGATATTTATTGATAATAATAACAATAACGTTAATTTATGTTTGGAACGTTCCCAAGCGGCGGACATTTCACACGTTCCGGGAACGTTCCGTGCTATTAGGGCTTAGGGGAGTGGCGGCGAATGCGGGGCGGAGGCTAATGTGGCGCGTTCGAGTTTCCGAATATTAACGCATTTTCTGCTTGTGCAGGTAGTTTCATTACTTGTATATATGTTTTCAACGTTACATTATTAAAAAATTGGGATAATTAAATTGATTGCCTGATATTTATGACGAAAAGTTAGTTTTGGTTCTTTTGCATGTATTATCAGAGTAGCTAAAAACAAGTAAAAAATTACAGAAGTTTCGTGTAAACTTATAAAATTTTTTGAAAATATACTGTTCCGAGTTTCTTGAATGCTTTAAAGTTTAACATTTGGAGTAAAATTAATAAACTTTTAATGTGTAAAATCTTTATTAAATACTATTCACATGCGACGAACATGGCGCAATCGGGTTGTACCTTGTCTTAATATTATAGTTTAATATAAAGAATTGTTTAAAAAGTTTCCCCATTGATAATTATTTAAATATATCCTTCATTATGTTATTTTTCATACTGGTAACTCATTCAGCACTGTTAAAAAAAATTTTCCTTGACATTTCAGCAGACATAACCCTCAAATTATTGTGAGACATTCTGCACTGTTAAAAAAACATTTTTTCTTGAAATTCCGCCAGACATAATACCTGAAATATGTTAGTAATATCAAACGTAAATAAATTGATCTTATTTTTATTAAATTTTACTAATTTTTCTTCATAATTTGTTTTTTATTCAATAATTATGAATTGAAATCGAAACGCGCCACATTACCAAGCAAGATAGGATAACTTGGCGCAGATGCACTTTTTGGAAAACACATTAATTAACTGTTTTAATGAACTTCAATAAAATTATCTCCATTCATTGAGCACTGGTAAGATATTGGCCGGAACAAAATATATTTTATTACAATATTTTACTTTATATTTGAATTTTAATCGTGCATTTTTCTTTATGTGCGCCGCATTCGCCGCCGCTCTCCTACTATGAAAACAAGTTAAGAAGAATTTTAACGAAAATTTTGATGAAATTAATGCATGTCGGGCATGTAATAATTTTGTCCACGTTTATAGTTTCTATGATTTTACACGCAAACTTGTATGAACTAATATGATAATTTTGAAGAATTTCTACAAAAATATGTCCGAAGTTTAATGAACATTTCTAAAAATTTTAATGTATTCTGGACCCCGCACAGTTTTTTCGTAGCTAAAAATTCCATGCATTTTCAAAGGTAAGTTACATGAATGTCTATCAGACCCGTAGAGAGGAAACCCGAGCCCGGGGGGTGGGAATGACGGGCCCCTATATGTAATTTTGTAAATTTAGAATTCAGGCTGATGCAGGATGCTATTATGCTTTCAGAGCATTATTTTTTATTAAAATAATCACATTCGCAATCGATATAATTATAAATAATTTTATTTAAAAAAAATTATTTTCTAACAGTTCCGTAAACTCCGGGCCCGGGGAGAATCTCTCCCCCCCCCCCCCTCTCGAATATCGTTGAACCTTTACGAATATGTATTTCAATATCGCTTTTTATTGTTATTGCAAAATACGTATTTACTTTGAAACTTCTTCATTTTCGGAGGGTTTCCAATTTTTAATTTCACAAAGTTGTACTTTGAAATTCAACTATTAACAAATTTCAGGACTGAGTTTTATATGTAACAATTTTATATTTAAATATTCTAAATTACTTGGTTTTGATTGTTGTAGTTGTAAGTTTAATAATTTTATATACAAATATTCTAAATTGTTTGGCTCCAATTTTCAACGTACACAATTGTCTGGTTTTTGAAATTCTTCGAAATTGCAGAAAATGAAATTGTAAGACTTCATAGTTGCACAATTTTCAGTGTACAGAGTTTGTAATCAAACAATTTTGAATGAAACGCCTACGGAGTAAATTTATAAAAATGAAAAATTGAGAAAATATTCAGAGGCTTCACATTGTGCAATTTAAAAAATTAGAATTATAGTGATCCTATTTTGTGTTCTTCTTTTTAATTTTCAATTTAATATAATGTAAAAAACAGTAAGATTTTGCACGAATTTTGAATGTTTACAATTTTATAGTTCTGAATGTTCATGTTGAACGCGGAATGTTCAATTTTTCCTTTTATAGGTTTTAATTTTGCAATTGAAATTAAAATTGTGCAATTGTTATGAAAGTATAATTAACAATTTGAACATTTTTACTTGGAAGGTATATTTTTTGAAGTACTATAACAAATAAATCATAATATAATATATTTTACAATATAAGCACATAAAATTGTACTGTGTATTTTTTATGTTTGTACTATATTTATTTATTACATTACTGTTACTCTATTTATAATACACAAATAGTGCAATCAATAATAAAATTTACGTTTAAAGTTTCGAAGTGTTATTTCAACAAGATGTTTAAGGACCACATTCCGTCTTTTAGGAATTCTTTTTATACACATAATTTCTTCCTGATAAGTTAAAAAATAAAGCAAATGAATTTAATCGACTCTACAACTATTTTTTTCTTCAAAAATCCGCAGTAGGTATAATTTATTTATAATCTTTATAATAATGATAAATATAACTGTAGTCGATTTTGAATCTTTCTTTTTTCTTTAAAAAACACCAGTCCGAATAGAATAAACGATTAGAATTTGTATGAAGTATGTTTTAAAAACACACTGTAAATTCTTGGATGTCATCATTTTGTACATTTTCATACTCGTTATACATAAGTCTACAAGTCCTGTAATTATTGGAGTGGGTTTTCGAGAAAAAAATTCAAACGTCAGGTCATCTGCGGCGCGGCTCAGTGGGGCTAATTAAAGTGTCCGTGGACAAATTAATTGTCAAACCACAATTATTTTCATCATGTTTACATTTTTTTATAAATAAAAATTAATAAAAGTCTGCATCGATTGTTTACATCTGCTTTTTTTAAACAACTTTTTAAATACTTTTTTATTTCATAAACAAAATGATAATAACCAACATTTTTTACTTCTGAAGAATACCGCTCGTTATAAAATATTTAGATTCATTCAAAAACATCTATAATCAATGACACAACAATTTATAAATTATTTTCAGTAGAACTGTAGAAGTTCAAACATTTGTTGAATTTGTTATAAACAACTAAGTGGATGAAAATAATTTCGTGGGGATTAGCAATTTTTGGTCACTTAATTTCAACTAAATTTTTACACTGTATAGACAAAAAGGGTTTGTGAGTTGGATTAATTAAAATTAATAAATAGTTTGTTATGGAGTAAACAAATTCTTTTTTCTATAATTCGCGAAAAAGTGCCAGTTTTTCCACCTGTTTTTGGTGTAAAAAGTTACCGATTTTTGCTCGATGACGTGGCGCATGCGCAGTGCCGACCTTTCCGGGCAACAGTGGACAGATGCAGTGGAAAAAGTAAATGGACAGTGATAAAAGTGAGGCACAGTGGAAAAAGTAAATGTTATTTCGGGTGGGTTCGTGCTGCCTCGGGTGGACTCGTGCATCGTGCGCAGCCAACTTCATTCTATTTTCCGACTGTCGTCCCTAACCTAAAAGCAATTTCCTGAAAAGTCTCGAGTTGTGTATTTTGTATGTACTTTTGTCACTTGGCGAAAGCAAAAAAACACCGTCAGTTTCTCCGAAAATACTGTGCTTGGTTTTTTTTACGAAAAATCGGAAATTTTGAATCCCTCAACTTTATGGGCCAACTATTCAATTGTGAGAACCAGCTTATTATTACTGCCATATTATTGCCATTGTCATTGTTGCGTCAAACGACAAAAAATCGCCTTCTTTTTACACAAAAAACAGGTAAACAAAAACTAGGACTTTTTAACAAATTATAGAAAAAGTATCGTGTCCCACACATTGAAAAAGCGACGATTTAAAACTCGTGTGATAGCCACCCTCGCTCCGCTCGGGTAGCTAACTTCACACTCGTTTTAAATCTCTCGCTTTTTCAACTTGTAGCACAATATACTAATTTTTTATTATGAGAGAAGCTCGTGAAACGCGCAAGATTAGTCGTATCAATTGATTATTTGCCTTAATATTGATGATCATTATTTGGGTGCAAACTTTACTTGCTTTAATAATCATTATAATGTTAATGATAGCAAATTTTTGGTAAAT
This sequence comes from Andricus curvator, assembly GCA_932195095.1. Lineage (NCBI taxonomy): Eukaryota > Metazoa > Arthropoda > Insecta > Hymenoptera > Cynipidae > Andricus > Andricus curvator. The sequence goes on along the minus strand of CAKNYM010037365.1, from coordinate 30,403 downwards.
AATGACATATAATAACATTATTATCGATTGACCAAATGTGATGACAAGGAGTCATTGGCAGTTGATTCAAACATGAAAAATGGTTTTTTAGTTTATAAGATAATATAATACGACGAGAAAACTTTATTTATAAAATTGTTGATAACAATAATAATTGTCAGTCATTGCCTAAGTGTACTAACAACGGTTAAAATGTATTTATTTGCAGTTAATTGAGTTGAAAAAATTAACTCTATATCTTGAAACATAGCCAAAGAGCTAATTTGTTAAATAGGTTTGTTTAAACAATTATTAAACCATGATTATAGGATAATTTAGGGTCCTTCGCATAACAAATTTTATTTATTACACTATACAACAAAAAATTTATAATTTTCACTATTCTAACTCACAAACCCTTTCCGTCTATACGTTATAAAAATTTAGTTGAAATTAAGTGACCAAACATTGCTAATCCCCAAGAAATTATTTTCATCCACTTATTTGTTTATAACAAATTCAACAAATGTTTAAACTTCTACAGTTCTACTGAAAATCATTTCTAAATTGTTGTGTCATTGATTCTAGATCTTTTTCAATAAATCTGAATATTTTATAACGAACGGTATTCCTCAAAAATCAAAAAGAATTTGTTTTGCAATATATTTTATAAAATTGACATTTTGCCTTCAACTTGGGTTTATTAGACGCAGAATTTTATTGTATTTCGTGATATTATGAGGAACCTTTCTTAAGGGTAATATTATAAAAATTAAGGCACTTTAGAAACAGATCCCAATGAAACGTCCCACAGACATCCCAGATATCCTGGGGATATCCCAATTTCCGCCTTGCAGGATATCCGACTGGTTATCCCTCGGACAACTTGAGAGATAAATGGGACCGAACAGCAATGAGATTTATTGTACATTACCGAAGGGGTTACTACTCGTGAAGTGAGGTGTACACCTTCTCTGAAACCACTAGCATGTAGTCACTTAAATTCACATTAAGTCACTGAAATCCCTTGAAGTCAGTGTACACTCTATCGGTCGAGCAGTGAACCCCTCATGTAACACTGACTTTTCCACGTTAACTATTTAGCTTCAGCTGAGTATCATAGGTAATTGTACTTAGTTTTGTTGATTCCTAAAATTCTAATGTTTAAAAAATGCTAAATTTTACTTAAAACTTGTTATAAACTAAATTTTAAGAAAGTTAATTAATGTTTGAAAGAATGCATATAATCAATCAATAAAATTCTATTCTGAAAAATATGGAGTTTACTGTATATAAAACTACAAAATAATTTTAATTCCTAGAGTTTATTACTATTTAGGTTTAAGTACATTGAATATAAAAGTTATTTAACTTTACAAAACAAAAAATGAAAGTAAAAAATGAATGTTCTTGTTAATTCTCGATAAAATCTCGCGTTCTCGGTAAAATACGGTAACTTTCTTTGTTACCTTCTCCAAATTTATGTTACCGAGAATTTAAAAAATGTATTTTATTTAGAACCCAATATCTTTGAGCATACCACGAACGTATGAATTCGAGTTCATGGTAGGGGGACAGAACTGCCATACTGCGGAATGCCTGTTATGATTAGCTCACGCGTGGTAATGCGTCGGAAAGACGAGGGCAGACGAAACATGACGTCATCCGTCCTCACTCGTCTTTCCACGTGTCAGCCAATCATAACAGGCATACCGCGACATGGCGGCTCTCTGACCCCCCAAAACAATGGTGCATTAACCGCGTGCCTTTTACGCTGCTGGGTCCTTTATCGTGTGAATAGTGAACGCGCGAATGTCATAATCCGAGTATCATAACAATTAAATGCATGACGCATGACAAATCCGACGACGCCCAAGAGATGTTAATAAAACATAACATCATTATAATCTCTAAAATCCAGGCCGATTATCCAATTTTTCAGATTAATGCAAAGAAAAACTCACCTCAGTAGCTAACTTTCCCTTCGACGCCATCTTCACAACAATTCAACCGTCGACACACCTGTGTACGCCGGTTTTCAAAACACCGAGCACACCTTAAAAATGTCGTTTGCTATCCCTTTGATAGTTTTTTTTAACCTAGTCCGTAAAAGAGCAATTTCAAGAAAGAAAACACATTCGTGAACACGCAGGCTTGCTAGCTTAGCACTTTTCGATCGACCCTAGGACCGGGACATCCGCATTACCGATTTGACATGGACTCGCTCCAACTCGCTGCTCGCACGACTGCAACTGACTGTGGCATGTGGTAACATGGCATATATCGGTATGCAGTGACGTCACTGCACATCAGTGGCAGGTCGGTCAGCTATATAGCATACAATGTGTACGACATTTTTATCTGTTCACATTCTCATCCTAAATGAGAAGGTAATTAGCTTTATTACATTCTCATCCTAAAAGAGATCTATAAAATTGCTTAGAACATTTTGTTGATAAGACGCATAGTTTTTGTATTAATGCGGTAAAATTTCAAAACCATTCTCCTTTCCAGCAAAACTATGCGGGATAAGAAAAAATGTTAAAAAGCAAAATTGTTCACCTTAGAAAGATTTGAAAAGGACCCCGCACCAAATGTCCAGTAAATGGCTTTTTCTAAAAAATTCTAAATCTAATTTTTTTGTATTTCCGTATACCTGCAGAGCAAAAATTCGAAAGAAAAAAGTAAGAAAAATGGACAGTTTTTAGACAAAAACTTGTCAAAGTTTCAAATTTTAAATGTATTTTAATAGAAAAATGCTCATTTTAGTGAAATGTTTTTCTTCTTCTCAAAACCTCTTTGATAGATTTGGCTAAAAGTTTCAAATTTTGTCGATCAGACTTACTGAAACAAAAGGTGCATATCCACGAACTAGAAAGATTAACGATTTTTTGAGTATACAGTATGTTTTGGGGGTGTTTTCATACCTTAAACATCCAAGTATGGAAATCATCATTTCTTAGTAACTAAAATCACTAGAGATTTTGTATTCAATTGCTACGGTATGAAATCACATTCAAATAAGGATATGAAGCGTGCATAGCAAGGGATGTTTTAACATCCCTTAAATATTAAAACCAGGAAAATGGAATTCCTGAATGAACAAAAACACAAGAGACGTTCTGATTAAAATATCAGAATAGGAGATGAATTCAAAATAAGTACAAGATACGTTTACATACTAGGATATATCTCTGAATTTACTTCAAGGGTTGTTTTATTATTCCGTGAACATTGAATCCGGAATATCGACATTTCTTAATAACTAAAATCACACAAGGTTTTCTAATTAATGTGTGAAGATAAGAAATCATATTAAAGTAGGTAGGGAAGGTGTAGAGGACAAGGATATGTCTTTGAGTTTTTGTAAAGAGTTGTTTAATCATCCCTTAATTAGTGAAGCAGAGAAATTAACATTTCGTAAGGGATAAATCACCAAAGATTTTTTGTATTAATACAAAATCACTTTAAAACATAAACAGGAAGCGTCTTTTAGCAGGATTAGCATTAGAATTTATTTTCAGGGTGGTTTAATCATCCCTTAATTATCGAAACAAGGAAATCGATATTTTATACGGGTTAAAGCACCAGATATTTTTTTATTAATACATTTATCAACAAAATCACTTTAAAACATGCACAGAAAGCGTTTCTTTGCAAGATCGACGGTTGAATTTATGATCAGGCCAGCTTAAACCTTGTGTGATTTTAGTTATTAAGAAATGTCGATATTCCGGATTCAGTGTTCAAGGGATAATAAAACAACCCTTGAAGTAAATTCAGAGATATATCCTAGTAAGTAAGCGTATATTGTACTTATTTTGAAGTCAGTTCCTATCCTGATATTTTAATCAGAACGTCTCTTGTGTTTTTGTTCATTAAGGAATTCCATTTTCTTGGTTTTAATATTCAAGGGATGTTAAAACATCCCTTAAAATAATTTTCAAAGACATATTCTTGCTATACACGCTTCCTCTCCTTATTTGAAAGTGATTTCATACCGTAGCAGTTGAATAAACAATCTCTAGTGATTTTAATCACTAAGAAATGATGATTTCCATACATGGATGTTTGAGGAATGAAAACACCCCCAAAACATGCTGTATACCCAAAAAATCGTTGATCTTTCTAGTTCGTGGGTATAAACCTTTTGTTTCAGTAAGTCTGATCAACAATATGTGAAACTTTTAGCCAAATCTATCAAAGAGGTTTTGAGAAAAAAAAACATTTCACTAAAACAAGCATTTTTCTATTAAAATACATGTAAAAATTGAAATTTTGATAGTGTTTGTCTAAAAACTGTCCATTTTTCTTACTTTTTTAGATTCTCATCAGAGAAGGTATTAGATTTGTGTAAAATTTGACCCCCTCCGTTTTTGTCAAATGTCCACGTTTTGAGACATTCTGAACCCAAAAACAGGTTTTCGCGAATGTGTCTGGCTGTATGAGCGTATGTGTGTGTGTGTGTGTATGTAGATTTTTATTTTGTTAGCACGATCACTTTCGAAAGAATTGACAGATTGGATTGGGCTTTGGTATACTCTCCAAGTGTCCTAAAATGAAGGTCAAGTTCGTTAGCCAACCATTTTGGATAAAAATTAAAAAAGGAAGCGCTTTGTCAAAATTTTTGACACCACCTTTTTTAGAATTTAAAAATTCTACGTACGGATATTCGTAGTACTCAAAAAGACAAACAGTTTATATCCAAGACTTTTTTTGGTAAAACAAAAAATAACTGGTGTTATAGCATTTACAAAATTCCAAAAAACAAACGAAGATGAACATTTTAAGCCAAACAGCGGACGATATGAAAAAAGTCAAGAGAAGAAAAATATTTCTTTTTGAACATCCTACAATATTGTTATAAGACTTTTTTTAATTTTCTTGAAAAATCGAAAATTCAAATTTTTATCGCACAAAAAATAATGAAAAATCAAAAATTCCATTTTGCGGCTATAATATACAAAATACGAAAAAAGATGAATCGATAAAAATTGTGCACTCTAAAAAGATCTAAAAATTTGTTATTGATCACTTTTTGATGGGACGCGTAGTTTTGGTTTCATTGGTAAAAAACTGATTTAAAAATAAAAGAAATTAAATTGATAAGATGCGTAATTTGTGTTTGAATCATGGAAAATAACATTAACAATAAAAAAAATTGTGGCAAAACGACGCAAGGTATGATAAAAGATAATTAGACAAAAGTTGTACAACCAAAAAAGATCTACAAATTTGTTACAAACTTTTGTTATAAAAATACATTTAAAATAAAAAAATTAACTTTTTGGAAAAACGATACACGATACAATAATATTTTATCTAACAAAGTTTTTCGCCTAAATTACATTTACAAATTTTCTTAGAACCACTTAACGCTAGAATGCATATTTTTGGTACAAATCGTAAAAAATAACATGGAACATAAACAAATTAATTCATTAATTTTCTGATGGTGAACATTGCGATCTACTGGTCAAATAATTTTTCTGGTGAAACGAGAAAAAATCTGCCTCAGCCCGGATTTGAACCGGGAGCGCCACTATCCATGAGTGGAGCGTTAACCAATTACGCCACCGAGACTCTAGCAGATAATTTCTCGTTTCTCCTAAATCCACAGGATGACGTGAATCTACGTCTAATTAACCTGTGAATTTCTAGAGACTCATTCATCTTCCATTAAATTATTCAGATTAGGTGAAATTTATTCAGATTAGAACGAGTCACGAGAAATTCACAGTGTAATTAGACGTAGATTCACGTTATCCTGTGGATATAGGAGAAACGAGAATTTATCTGCTACAGTCTCGGTGGCACAATTGGTTAACGCTCCACTCATGGATAGTGGCGGTCCCGGTTCAAATCCGGGCTGAGGCAGATTTTTTCTCGTTTCACCAGAAAAATTATTTGACCAGTAGATCGCAATGTTTAACATTATAAAATTAATTAATTACCCTGGTCGACAAAATAACATCTTCTAATAAACAAAATTAAGTTTATGGAAAAACGACACAAGTTGCAATAAAATGCATAATAACAAAATTGTTTTTTTTTCATAGGATGCGCACTTCTTTTCAATTATAAAAACAAGACAAGGAAAATACGTCTGTTTTTAATGTCAATACATTTTATGAATTGTAATAATATACATTTATTGAAATGATATACAATTTTCACGGTAGCTGAGGATGAAATTAAATGCAAAATCAGGAACAAATATCAAAGTAATCATGATGAATACAATTCGTACTTTATTTTGCAATATCTAATAAGGAATCACAGGATAAAATCGAGTGCGAAGCACGAGGTACGCGATGAGACTGTATTCGTTAAAGCCGAAGGAGCTTTAACAAAAAAGAATTCACAATCACTAAATTACAGTTGTCGATACTTTGACCTTTAATTTTAAAAAAGATTTTTCTTTGGAATTTTTGCTCTGCAGGTATACAAAAATACAAAAAAAATTAGATTTATAATTTTTTAGAAAAAGCCATTGACTGCACATTTGGTGCCGGGTCCTTTGCTCTAGACGAATTTTGGATGAGACGTATAGTTTTTGTTATAATCCTGATAACGCGTCTTGAGAGATTAAAAATTATTTCTGCCCAAATTGAACGAGATACGTCTTTAGCATTAACTTAACACTCGAGGTGACCCTCCCTCTTCCTTAAAGCGTTACGTATTTTTGGGACTGCCCCAAATTTGATTGAAACCTTTTTCTGATAAAACGCACAGTTTTTGTTTTAATCATGAAAAATATAATTGAGCAGTTTCATGTCAAATCATCGGCAGAATTTCATTTATTGTTAGTAATTTTGATGAAAATTGTAGTATCCATTCTCTTAGATTTTGAAAGAAAAACCCTACAATTATTTTTTGAATATTCAAAATACGTAGGAGATTTTTAAAATTGCAAATTTTGGTCCTTTTTTTGAACTCTCATAACTTTGGTGATTTTAATGATATTAAGATGTATTTTTTTAAATCATTCGTAATAAGACGCAGTGTTGAAAGAAATATTTTTTTAAACAACAAATTTCAAAAACTTTTTGTATTTTTCAAAAATAAATTTCTACACTGAATTTTTGAAAATAATCGATTTTCGATTTTCTTTTATTTTTTATAGATATCTTGAAATTTCCTCTAAAAGCCGCGTGCCCAGCGCCCGAGATCATGTGCATCGACTCGGCGTACGTTTTTAATTATCTCTCGAAAACTAAGGGAGATCCCATTTTTTATATTTACTGGACTTTTAGAGCACACTTTAACCTATGTATAAAAACATTTAAAGACAATGAAAAATGGACTTTTTTCAAAAAGACAGTTTAAAAAGTTTTTGGCATTTTTTTCAAAAAATATTTCTTCAAAATTACGTCTTCTTATAAATAATTAAAAAAATTACATCTTAATTTTAGAGTTTTTGTATCAACACGTACTTGGTGTTGATAGATTGAAACATACAAAATTTAGAATTTGTCGAAAAAATGTCCCCTCCGTCACCGTACTCTACTCCAAGAATACTTAAAGCACACTTTTTTATGCTCACGGAAATTAAACAGTATGTTGGGCCGAAGAAGTTTACCAATTACCATGGATAAAGTTAATATTGCAGTGCGCGCAAATGTTATGTTCAATTTAAGACTAAAATTTCCACTCCAAAGTTTCAGCGATTTTCATTCAAAACACCAGCAGCTGCAAAAATCGCGCGCATGAATACAAGACTAAATTTTTAACGGTTTTTGCTCTATTTCCGTGGCAAAAAACGTCACCGCAAGAAAGATTATGTGCCTTGAAAATCACGTGTCTTTCGTAAATATAAAAGTCCCAATATGTATATAAATGGATTCTCTTCAAAAGTTACATGTCAACAAAAAAATTTTGTTCCACAAAAAAGTTCCATTTTATTGAAAGAAATAACTTTTGTCTAAAACATTTTTTTTTATTAAAAATATTTTGCAATATTACAAAAAATAGACAAATAATGGAAACCATGCATTTAACTTGTTTTATCAAATTACACGTCTAAAAATATTTTTCTAGCAAACAGGTTTTTATATTTGAAAAATGTTACTAACCAAAAAATTGTCTTGGGTCAACCAAATATTTTTCTGAGTGTATAATAAGTTAACCGTTTTCTAAAAAATTGAGTTAGAGAAGATTTAACGAAAATATCTCTAATGTTTCTTGGAAGTATTATATTTAAAATAATAGTTTAATAATAAAAAAATAACTTTAAAACAATTTTTAACCAATTTTTTAATACCCGAAATTGAAATGAACGTTAAACATCATTTCATTTACTTACTTCATTGGATGTACATTTTTCTTGATACATCCTAATATAATGTCCATTACATTTTATGTGATTAATATCAGAGACAGTAATATTATAATATCATATATTATATTGTATCTATATTATAATCATAATATCTAGTATCTATAATATAATATAATAAAATTTTTGTAATATTATGTAATATAATTTTTTATATTTAATAATACTTCAAGAATAAGTATTCCTTCAGGTTTGAAACTTCCCGCCTTACATGTAATTTTCGTTTTCACTGGCAGGGGAGACAGTGTCCTTACGGATTTGTTAAAACTAGTTTGTGTACAAGAAAGAAATAAGTTGTAACACTTTCTTGAAGTAAAGATTTCAGTTCATAATCAAATTATCCATATAATCTGCGTTTATATAATAAAATATATACTTGTATGTATTTCTTTGAGTGACTGATGTTTTTTGTTACTAAAATTACCAGGAAGATTTTCATTCACTTATTAATTATTGTTTGTTCTATGTTTTGTGCACCGAGCCTAGTTTGACGCGGTGTTCTTCGAACCTGATTAAAAATATATAGGCAGAAGCAGGTTTAACACAATAAAAACTTGTGAGATAAAGTAGATAAACGGTAATATATTTAGTATAGTAAACATGATTTAATGTACAAACCCGAATTATAGATTGCGAAGCGTAACTTGTTACCTCTAACGAAGACAAGTAATATCTGATTAGAATCGCACGTAGATGGTACACGGAGGCAAGAGAGAATTTTTGGTTGACAATTTAGAGGAGAGGGTAAGTTGAGTGGAAGGGATGGCTAGGACAGTCTTGTCAGTGGGGGTGGATCGGAGGAGCTAGGTGAAGGCCCAAAGGGACCCTTGTGGAATTTTCCATTATCCGAAGACATAGTGATGGGCTAGCTGACCTTCAATAAAACAATTAAATGAAATAGTCGTAGAGACTTAAAGGATAATAAGAGGAAAGTATATAAACCTTAAGATTAGAAAACTGGCAATCTCGTAGACAGATGCTGAAAGCTATAAACATAAAAGTAACAGTTTGCCAGAAAAGTTAGGGTAAAGCACGTTCCTAACATAAATAGTATATTGTGCTACAAGTTGAAAAAGCGAGAGATTTAAAACGAGTGTGAAGTTAGCTACCCGAGCGGAGCGAGGGTGGCTATCACGCGAGTTTTAAGTCGTCGCTTTTTCAATGTGTGGGACACGACACTTTTTCTATAATTTGTTAAAAAGTGCTAGTTTTTGTTTACCTGTTTTTTGTGTAAAAAGAAGGCGATTTTTTGTCGATTGACGCAACAATGACAATGGCAATTATCAAAACCATGGCAATAATATGGCAGTAATAATAAGCTGGTTGTCACAATTGAATAGTTGGCCCATAAAGTTGAGGGCTTCAAAACTTCCGATTTTTCGTGAAAAACACCAAGCACAGTATTTTCGGAGAAACTGACGGTGTTTTTTTGATTTCGCCAAGTGACAAAAGTACATACAAAATACACAACTCGAGACTTTTCAGGAAATTGCTTTTAGGTTAGGGACGACAGTCGGAAAATAGAATGAAGTTGGCTGCGCACGATGCACGAGTCCACCCGAGGCAGCACGAACCCACCCGAAATAACATTTACTTTTTCCACTGTGCCTCACTTTTATCACTGTCAATTTACTTTTTCCACTGCATGTGTCCACTTTTGTCACTGTTGCCCGGAAAGGTCGGCACTGCGCATGCGCCACGTCATCGAGCAAAAATCGGTAACTTTTTACACCAAAAACAGGTGGAAAAACTGGCACTTTTTCGCGAATTATAGAAAAAGTATATAATACAAATGAGTTTCAGACAAAATGTACAGAAGGTCGAATAGGAAGATTTAAGTGTACAAATATAAAATAAACCTAAAATTATGAAGTAAAAAATAAAATCGTAGAATCCTTACGTTCTGGACGTAACATATCGACCCCTTTTGAACGATCAGAGTTCAAAACAAAGAACAGGAAATAAAATAGAAAAAAGATAAATTATACGATTATACATGTACATATGATATAAGGAAAGATCGAAACTGAAGCGGCATATAGCCCTTATCCATGAGCATTACGAAGAGATATAAGGATGGTATAATTTAAGATGTATCGTGGTGGACAGACCCTTCAATGGGAAGAGGACACAAACTTCTTACATTTCTTTTATAAATACCTGCCTCAGTTTTCACTGAGACAACTCTTACGATCCCATCCTTTCCAGGGTTGGAAAGTATTATGCGACCTAGCTTCCAGTGCAAGGGTGGCGCATTGTCTTCCTTCATGACTACCAAGGAACCGATGGTGATAGATTCGCTAGAGCCCGCCTTCCATTTGGTGCGAGTAGTGAGCTCATTTAAATACTCCTTATGCCACCGAGTCCAAAAGTGTTGTCTCAGCATCTGCACGTGTTGCCATGCGGATAATCGGTTGATGGCAATGTGAGTCAGATTTACCTGAGAAAAGCTCGTCAAGGGTTCACCAATCAAGAGGTGTCCAGGAGTTAAAGGACGAAAATCGTTAGGATCAGATGATAAGGGAGAAAGAGGACGGGAATTCAAAATTGCTTCAATCTCAATTACGTAAGTTTGAAGCTGCTCAAAAGTTAGCAGAGCCTCACCTACGGTGCGTGTAAGGTGGTTTTTAAATGACTTCACGCCAGCTTCCCACAATCCGCCGAAATGCGGAGAGCGAGGAGGTATAAAACTCCAATTAACCCTTTGATTAGCTAAAAATTCTTGTACATTTTTGTTATGCTCATCAGACAACACCAAGTCTTGAAGCTCTGCAAGTTCGCGGCTTGCGCCTACAAAATTGGTAGCTTTATCGGAAATTAAGGAGCTGGATTTTCCACGACGCGCAAAGAATCTTTTTAAAACTGCGAGAAACGCTTCCGTGGTGAGATCACTCACCAATTCAAGATGTGTAGCTTTACTTGCAAGGCAGACAAAAACTGCCACATAGCATTTAATTTTATTGCGGTTTCGATGTCGCTTTTACTTTACGAAGAAAGGGCCGCAATAGTCAACACCGGTGTGAACAAAGGGCCGGGTAAAGTGGATTCGTTTCGCGGGTAGATTTCCCATGACGTAATTTACACTGCGAGGCTTAGCGCGAAAACACGGAACGCATTGGTGGATTACACGACGAGTTGTATTTCGACCGTCAATAGGCCAATAACGTTCCCGAACTGCATATAAGGTCGCTTGAGATCCCGCGTGCTTGAGTCGTATATGCTCATTACGTATGATAAGAAACGTGATGTGATGGTTTCGCGGGAGAAGTATAGGATGTTTTTCTTCAGGAGTTAGTTCAGAGTGAAGCAGTCTACCCCCTACCTTGAGGATACCCTTATCCAAAAATGGGTTCAGAGATAAAAGCTTGCTCTTATTGCTGATAGGTTGTTCTCACTGTAAGCAGTCGATTTCCTGGGAAAAATCCCTTGCTTGTGTTAACTGAATTATTCGATCCATAGAGGCATCGAGTTCAAAAACAGTCAGGTTATCGGTACGCTTATCCTTACCCTTCGCGTTATGAATGAAGCGAAGGCAAAAAGCGAGAACTCTTTGCAGCTTTGGAAGTGAGGAATACTTTTCCAGACGATTTTTAGGGCTTGAATCACGACGCTTTGTAATTTTGCGAGCAAAAGAACCGCACAAAGCTCCAAACATGCCAGCGATACCGTTTTTACAGGGGCGACCCTTGATTTTGGGCATAGCAGATTTGCGTAATACTGACCAGTATTATACCAATACGAATCGATTAAAACGGGCATCATTTAGGAGCGCAAGTTGCGATATGTATTCGATCCAAAAAGTGTGAATGTCAGTTGTTACTACCTCGTCCCAAGTAACGTTCGCCTTCCATAGAAGCTGAATCATGAGCTTAGCTTGAACAATGACTGGTCCAAGCAGACCCAGAGGATCGAAAAGTTTCGCTACCTGCGACAAAATAGAGCGCTTAGTGAATCTTTTTTCAGGATCGGGTGAATTGACAGTATAAAAAATAGAGTCATCACCCGAGTTCCAATGAATGCCAAGTGTATTGATCGCGGCAGATGAATCAAGTGCCATGTGAGCGTTCTCTCGATTATTCTGGAGATCAGAAACAAGGGACGGATCGTTGGAAGCCCATTTTCGCAAATTAAAACCCCCCTTATTTAAAAGTTGAATGAGATCATTGCGGAGAAAGAAAGCTTCTTCGCGCGTATTGGCACCCGTGAGCAAGTCGTCGACGTAAAAGTCTTGTTTCAAAACCGAGGCTGCCAACGAATGCGCTGATCCTTCATCGTGCGCTAATTGATTCAGAGCACAAATAGAAAGAAAGGATGCGCACGCTGTACCATAGGTGACCGTGTTCAAAGTAAATATTTTAATCGGTTCGTCTGGATTCGCGCGAAAAGCAATCTTTTGATAAAGGGCGTCCTCAGGATGTACCTTTATTTGGCGGTACATTTTTTCCATATCCGCGGTCAAAGCGTATTTTCGAGACCGAAATGGAATTAGTTGTGTAAAAAGATCATCCTGAAGAGTAGAGCCGACCATTAAAGCATCATTCAGAGATACACCGGACGAGGATTTGGCAGAGCCATCGAACACTACTCTTACTTTAGTAGTAAGGCTATCTTCCTTAATCACGGCGTGGTGGGGTAAATAAAATCCCTGAGAAGTAGTTTTGTCATTAAAAGGTGACATGTGATTGAGTTGCTCGTATTCCCTGAGAAACTCAGTGTAGGGGGGCAGGAGTTCAGGATTTTTACGAAAACGATTTTCTAAAGAGTATAATCTTCGAAAGGCTAAATTGCGAGAATCTCCTATTTGACCCTTTTTTTCATTGAATGGAAGTCTGACGACATACCGACCGTCAGAATCTCGAGTTGTATTTTTTACAAAGTGCTCTTCACAGGCGATTTCCTCACTGGAAAGAACCTTCGAAGAGGATACTTCCTCCAATTCCCAGAATTTAGTAAGGTCTGAGTCTAAAGAAGGTTGGATTTGCATTATATTGCATTGGACTACTTTACGCTTAGATAAGGGTATCCCGTATAATTTTCCTGCTACTATCCAGCCTAACTGAGTCTTTTGAAGGACAACAGCTGGATGATTTCTGGGCACTATTTGACCTGCACTGAGCAACTTATAGAATAGCCCTACGCCAATAATACCATCAATTCCGCCTGCCTTATCAAAATCAGGATCAGCTAAGAAAATATTTTTGGGAATTTGGAGAGATTCGCGATCAATTTTAATAGACGGAAATAAATAGTTTAATTCCTTTTGGATAAGAAATTCGACATTTTCTTTATACGCGTTGTATCGCGATCGGATTGTGGCCGATACAGAATGGCGCACAGCAGTCGACGTTGAGCCTAAAGTTAAAACTGTAATGTCTACAGGCTTTTTACGTAAGTTCATGAGAGAAGCAACCTTTTCTGTCAAATAATGAGATTGAGAACCGTTGTCCAGCAATAGACGACATTGCTGGACGGCACCTTCATTATTTATAATATCCACTATAGCCGTAGATAACAGATTCTCTGATGTTAATTCATTCGCAAGGAAAGTGTGAGTAGAAGCAGCCTGCGAAGAACTCGAGGCTTCAAAAAAGCTTCACACGAAAAAATGCTATGCTGGTTCCCACAATGGGAACACGAATTTGGTGAGCTGGCTGCTGCAAAAAGGTGCTGCTGACGATTATTTGATCGTGTGTGAGAAGCAGAATACTTTTCAGTTGAGTTAACTGGTTTAGAACGCGGTTGAGACGATTTCGTATCATCTAATTGCGCTCTACTCTGTAAAAATGTGATAAGTTCTTGAAAGGTGGGGATCTCCGACTCACAAGAACCTTCTTCCCATTTTTCTAAAGTGACGGGGTTCATTTTATTTTGTATTAATACAATTAGAAGGCTGCCCCATTGATCGACTGATTCGTCGAGAATTTTAAGGGCTCTAACATGCTTCTGTACATTATTTAGTAGAGCTCTAATGGAAAAGTCTTTGGACATAGAAGGAATATTCAACAAATCTTGAATATGCCTTTGACGTATCAATTTACGATTATCGTAAGTTTCCTTTACGATTTCCCACGCGACGGAGTAATTTTCCGCGGACAATTGTACCGACGCAATAAGTTCCGCGGCTTCGCCCTTTAAGCAATCTTGCAAGTGTCTAAATTTTAGAATAGGCGATAGCTTTTCATTCTTGTCGATCATTGAGGAAAAAACATCATGGAAACCGAGCCACGTATCATACGATCCACTGAAAGACGGCAGACCCAGCTTGGGAAGTTTAAAATTATCCGAAAGTTCATTTGGAACTGGATTTTCGACCGAAATACCGTTTTGAATGGGTATTATCCCGTTATTTGCTGATAGAGCTGACGACACCGAAACCGCAGAGACGCGCGCGTAATTGCCTAAAAAATTTGTGGCAGAATTATAAATTTCAAAATACTTTTTGTCGAATTCGTTTCTCGCTTCATCATCCAACCCTTCATCCGTTAAATTTCCCTCCCCCAAGTCTTCTAATTCCGATTGCACTTCCTCGAAACTTTCTCGAGACTCATCCAGCTCAGCTGCATGCTTTACTAACGACGGATATTGAGTCTCAGGATTGTAACTTTCGAGAAACTGTGCGAAAAGCGTTAATTTTCGTTTTATGATTCCACGCTCTATTTCAGTCATTTTAACAAATTAATTGAAAGAGAAGCATTTCCATATGTGGGAAAGAACAGAAATTGAGAGGATGAGATTGGTGAACAATTAACTGACTTACTCAGACGCTGATCTGGTGTTACACGGCTTGTTGCTGAGATGTTCTCTGCTAAGTTCCATATGAAGAGGCCCAGGGAATCCTTGAGAATATACAAATCGTATCCAATAGAGCGGATGTCGCACAGAATTCAAAGTGTGTGATATTCACTGTCCAATGTTTTGTGCAATAGTGGGTCACAGCGCAGTATATAAAGTGTAAAATACTCGCTGCTGATGGCCAATAAGTGGTTGCAGCACAGAATCTAATATGTGAGAGTATTTGCTGCTGATGGCCAATAAGTGGCTGCAGTAGAAGTCACGAAAAGTTCTCACTGTGTTCTGATACAAACGATGTATTGTTCACAGTTCTATTTTCCAGAAAAATTACTGGTCTTGCACTTGCAGATTGCGAAGCGTAACTTGTTACCTCTATCGAAGACAAGTAATATCTGATTAGAATCGCACGTAGATGGTACACGGAGGCAAGAGAGAATTTTTGGTTGACAATTTAGAGGAGAGGGTAAGTTGAGTGGAAGGGATGGCTAGGACAGTCCCCTTGTCAGTGGGGTTGGATCGGAGGAGCTAGGTGAAGGCCCAAAGGGACCCTTATGGAATTTTCCATTATCCGAAGACATAGTGATGGGCTAGCTGACCTTCAATAAAACAATTAAATGAAATAGTCGTAGAGACTTAAAGGATAATAAGAGGAAAGTATATAAACCTTAAGATTAGAAAACTGGCAATCTCGTAGACAGATGCTGAAAGCTATAAACATAAAATTAACAGTTTGCCAGAAAAGTTAGGGTAAAGCACGTTCCTAACATAAAAGTATATAATACAAATGAGTTTCAGACAAAATGTACAGAAGGTCGAATAGGAAGATTTGAGTGTACAAATATAAAATAAACCTAAAATTATGAAGTAAAAAATAAAATCATAGAATCCTTACGTTCTGGACGTAACATTCTATTTATACAGCTTTTCAATAAAGAATTATATAATTTTTACAAAATATTTAATGTGTTCGGACGAATTTCAAATTAATTTATTTTGAATATCATCAAATAATAAAATTAATTATATTATTGAGTATTAATTTGTATCATTGCTAAACAAAATTAATATAAATTAAGAGTTTTTACTGCGAAAAAGGCAAACGCAGGCAACAAAACGTCGAGCAGTAGCTTAAAAGAAAGCTGGGCACAATCCCAGTAAAAAGAATCTAATTGGGGCGAAATGCGACGAATTACCATTTTTTAATTCGCCCGAATTCCGCTTTCTGATTAGTTTAAACGAATTGAGCAAGTGCAAATTGAATACGTTTTAATTCGTAGTCAAGGTCATTTAAAAAAAAAAAAATTAAAAATTGCATGCCTCGAGACTCGAACCAGCGATCCCAAGTGTATAAGTCCAGGGGGCGACCACTGAGCTACGGGACTCTTTGATAGTTGAGCCGCTGGATAGTGTAAAGGCATATAAAATTCACATGGCCGTTCCGGTTGACCCCTGTTGTCTTGAAAATCGATTTTGAAAATTAAAATTTTGAAACATATGGCTTATAGACTTCCTAGAAAGCCATATTTTTCAAAAATTTAATTTTCAAAATCGATTTTAAAGACAACAGGGGTCAGCCGGAACGGCCATGTGAATTTTATATGCCCTTACACTATCCAGCGGCTCAATTACGAGTATGTACAACAGATCCTTTATGCCCAGCCTGTTGGTTATAGCTTACGAATTCGATTGAATAGGCTAGCCTTTGACTGTATTCGCGCTGACGAATTCAGGTGAATTGGAACTTGACTTTAAATCTCGCAAATTAAAATGAAATAGCTGACACTAAAATTAATTCGTGCTGACACATTCAAATGAATTAGGTCCCCTAAAAATTGTTCGCCGAATTCGGGCGAATAGCAGATTTGAAGACTGGCAAATGGGCAGTTTTCCCCTACTTGGACAGGCCTGCTCTAGGTAAAGGGGTGAATACAGCAGGTCAGTATCTTCTCTCCGCAGCTTGGAGTTAAGTGAGTTTACTTGATGTCATAAATCTCGTTGAGGGGACTTTAGAAATTTTGTTGGTGGGTCTCATTTTGGAATGAGTAAGGGGTCTGTGACCAGCTGCGGTGTTCGTCTCTTCTTGAGCAATGAAATGGAAATATGTTGAACATTCATCCCTTGCAATGCGTCACGCGCAAACCTCTCAGGTATAAACGTCGCAATGCTCGAGTGCGGAGACCGTACGCTATTCGAATCTCTTGCCTTGAGCGAGCAGCTTTTCAGCTCCTCAGCCAGAAAATGGACATTTATTCAACATATAGTGAATGTTTGTTTGAAAATTTGTTTCTATTGGTTCACCAGGGATGTTCCTGCGCTCTGAATTGACATCTCATGAAAAATGTGATTGTCATAAGCGAATGGCATAAAGAAATATCGCTGTTTCTGTAATTTTTTATTGCTTGATTTACTTCTTTTGTTTTGTTTCAATTGTTTTGCTACTGATAGTGCGGAACAGTTAATGAACATTCTATGAAAAATGTGATTATTATAAACAAATTCGCAATGTAGGTCAATAAAAAGTTGTGTGCATGATCATAACAAGATTTCTTTTTCGAAACCTTCTTTTCTAGATCTTTTTATTTCTGTTTGGAACTCTTTTCCTCCTTCATGTAAACTGGATAACGTTTTTAACCAATTCCATCCAATCAACAAATGAAAACAAATTTCCAAAAACTTACAAAAATTGCATAAACCGAGAGCTCCTTTATGCCATTTCTTTGCAACAGTCACACTTTTTCATAAAATGTAAATGTACTGCTCCGGAATTTCACTATAAGGAAAGCAATTGCAACAAATTTCCCAAGAAGAAGTACACAAAAGAACTTTCAAAAATGGCTTAAACTATGAATTTTTTTTGTATTATTCCTTTATAACAATGAGAAATATACTTCCATTTATTTTTATAATTCTTGTACATGACTTTGCATTGATTTTCAGATAAAAGTCACTTTATAAATATTCAAAATCATTAAACAATCTCAGACTGCTGTTTATAAAGATACATTTGTTACTAGCAAAATCCTCTAGGCACTAATGTGTCATGAAATACGTTACTAACCCATAGAAAGTATAGAAAATACAGCACTAAGATTTTGTGCGAGAAGCCGCAATATTTCTCTACTCATTTTACGCTGTTAAAAATACTCTATAACGTTTGTGGTAACATATTTTGGCAATTTCTGCACCAGAAAGTGGCCATCGTCCCTCAAAGTTATATTTTCGATATACTGTTGGTCAATTGACCAACATGTTTTAAAACATTGACAAAACTTGGTATTCGTTTGATACATAATGAACACATTTGTTATTAGGTGCATCGGGAAACATTAAAAACATGTCTGTAAATGTCCTCCAGAAAAGTTGATAATTGATAAGTCGAAAAAAAATTCAGTCATCATAACTACGACCTAACTGTCAGGCGCTCAGGGAGGCAGATTCCCAGCGGACACATTCTGTAAATATTACGTAACAAAAACATCACATTTAAATATAACATTGTTACAATCATGTATCATAACAATTGATGGGACGGATCGAAGAATGGGACGTGCGCGTGATGGCTTGAAAGTGCCCCTGAACGATATGCAATCTCCCGACAATCCCGCTTCTCCCGTTCGCCCGTGTTTACATTAAAAAAAAGGTACAAATCGTCGATTCTCAGCAAACTTGCAGTAAGAAAGTTGTTCCGTAGGGATTAACGAATAAATCTGCGCAAGGAGCATATTATTTTGTTTTGTATATCACAAGATATCACGAGCTTAGTAAAACGATATTACGGTTCCGTGATATTACTGCTACGTCACTAGAACGTCACACGTGTTACAGGAATGGAACATAAAGGGCAGACTGTTCTGTAACGCTGTAACTGTAAGGATGTTTAACAGTTCTTTTGCACTTTTTGGCTAAAATACCAGACATGCAAAAAATTGCATTTTATACTAATAAAATTATACATTTCTCGAACACCTCATAGTTTTGAAAACAATTTTGTTAAAATGTACAACGACCATGAATTCGCGGTAGCACCTCTACCCTCGGATTTGAGAGTACATTCTGCACAACATCCATGAAAAAGATTATGGAGACCTACTATCGTCAAAGATATTATACACCTAGATGCGGCAAGTGGCGGCGGAGTGGGGATAGAATTATTAGTAGGGTAAGATAAATGTAGACGGCGCTGTCGGCGAAAATCTTACCGTCCCCGCTGTGCCTCTCTACCCGCTGAAGTATCCATCCCCTCTTAACAGTTGTCGTGAGTAAAACGGGCAAAAGAGCCGCTGTCGCCGAAAGGAATTTCAGTAGATAATATAGTTTTCTGAAAATATTCATGATCACTAGAGCAATTCGAAGTTACCCGGCGATCAATCTCAATAACAATCAATAAACAAATGAATATTTATCACTGTTTAATGAAATTATATTCCGTTCTAATTCAACTGTAAATAATAATTGCATGGTTTTTGTTTAATATGATCCGTTTAACTTTTAATAATAATTATATAAAAGACATAACGATTTGCATGATATATTGTTCAAAATTGCAGTGTAATTAACGAATTATAATTTCGGTGTGAATTTCGCTATTTTGAATAACGTAACGTAAATAACAACCGAGTAGTGAATATTTTGTAACTTTTATAACAGAATACGCCAGAATAGAAAAAAGAAAAGATAACGTAATTTTTTTGATTCACTTCGACCTAATTCAAAATTGTTCAACTGCAGACGATTTACATATCTGAAATTTTACATTCATTGACAATGAAATTGTCCTTCCATTTTCTGCACATGAAGTTGATATGATTTGATTGGGAAAGTTTAGATTTTAAGAAATTTCTAA
The DNA here is from genome assembly GCA_932195095.1 of Andricus curvator. Classification (NCBI taxonomy): domain Eukaryota; kingdom Metazoa; phylum Arthropoda; class Insecta; order Hymenoptera; family Cynipidae; genus Andricus; species Andricus curvator. The sequence goes on along the minus strand of CAKNYM010037365.1, from coordinate 10,451 downwards.
TTTCTTATGTACACTTTACAATTAACGGACAAAGACGAATTTTTAACAAAATACATTAGTTTTCAACAAAATAAATACATTTTTAACTAAAAAGTATCAATTTTACATAAAAAATAGAAGTTCAATTTTCAGTTAAAAAATAACTTTCAACCAAAGGAATTTTCAACAAACTAGTTAAATTTTCAACTAATTAAGGAGATGAACTTTCAACTAAACTGATAAATCTTTAACTGAAATAGTTAAATTTTCAGTTAAAAAATAATTTTTCAACAAAACTAAAATGAAGAATCTTAAAAAATGACTTTCTTACGAAATTATTGAATTTTTCACAAAGTAGATTAATTTTTAACCAAAAGAGGTGAATTCTCAATGAAAAATGTAATAGTTGATATTTCAACCAAAACAGATTTCAATTTTAAATGGAAAATAGTTGAAGTCAACCAAAAAGACGAATATTCAACAAAATAGTTGAAGTCTCAACAACAACAACAAAAAAACAATTTTCCACAAAAACAGTTGAATTTTAAGCAAAAAAGGATACTTTTAAGCAACATTGTTTCATTTTCGACAAGCTAGATTTCTTTTCAATCAAATAGTTGAATTTGATTGTTTTTTATCTACTGGTCTAAAATCAATATTCAAAATATTGATTTTAGACCAGTAGACAAAAAACAGTCAACAACAAATTATTTAATACAATTTATCTGGTCAAAACCATAACAACAACAATATAGAAAAGATATATTTTTAATAAAAAGGGAATAGTTACATTTTCAATTTTAAAAATTCATTTTTC
>CAKNYM010037362.1:1240-15443 GCA_932195095.1 Andricus curvator | reverse complement strand
CTTCTTTTTGAATACCTTCTTTTGCACGCACCCTTTCACTTTCTCTTGTAAATCCTCCCATATCTCTTCCACCGTCTCCCCTTTGAAGCGTACCTTCCCTAACTGCTCCTTATACTTCTCTATCGCCTCCCTCGTCCAGCTAACTCTCTCCCCCGTCGACACTTCTTCCCCACCTTGCCTTCCGCCGTTCTCACCCCTTATCCACAACCCTAATGGCTGATGGTCTGATTCTACCCTCTCTTCTACTGCGAATCTCTCCATCTCCTCCCACCCTTGCACATTCATGACTACATAGTCTATCACCGATACCCCCTCCTTACCTACATATGTGTATTCTCCCTCTTCGTCCCCAGTTGCCATACCATTTGGCACCGCCCAGTCTCTATTCTCCATCCAGTCCCTTAGAATCTCCCCCTCCTTATTTATTAACCTATCCTTCGAATTCCTTTCGAAGCTCTCCCCTTCCCTGTAAAGGCGCCTTCCCTCCCCATCCTCTCGTTAAAGTCCCCACCCGGTACCACCATACCCTCCTCTCTTTCACCTAGCAGGTCTTCCACCCTTTCTTTAATTCTTTCCATCCCATCCTTATTGTACACTGTCACAAACTTACACGTTACCCCTCCTATCTTTACTTTCCTCATTTTCACTCCCTCCCCCTCTTCCTCTCCGTGAGCTTCTTCCTCTAATCCATTTCTGACCCTCGTTATAATTCCCCCACTAGCCCTTCCTTTCTTCTTCACTCTGACCGCCTCCTGGAGTCTCCACCTATACCCCCTTGGCAGCTTTGGCTCTATTCTATCTCATTCCTTTCTTTCCACCCACGTCTCTACCAGTCCTACCACATCAAATTCCTGGATATACCTCCAGAAATCCTCATCCTTTTTCTTTACCCCTGCTACGTTCCAGTAAAGCACCTTCACAACTCCTCTACCCTGCATTACCCCCACCCCCTACTTCCTACGAAACAAATTCCCCTGCACTTCCTTCAACACCTCTTTCTCCTCGTCCCACACCCACATTTTCTCGTCTATTTTTATTTTCCGATATTCTACCTTCGCCTATCTCCCTTTACTCCTCTCCCTCCTAGCCCTGTCGTACAGCATTCTCTGTACATCCCTTTCCTTTCTCGTCAAATCGTGATCGATGAAAACTTCCTTATCCTTTATCCTATTTTTATTTCGCATTACCCCCAACTTTTCTTCCCAGCTCTCCAACTCCACAACCGCCACTTCTTTCTCCTTTCTCCCCTTCAACTTAACTTTCCCTACCCTGCCTTTATTCCACCCTATGCTCTGTAGCAGCGCTTCCACGTTTCTGTTGGATCATGTTGCATGCCAAAAAACAATACATTGTTTTTTCTGTTGCGCTTGTCTAGCAGGTACTACAATTTTGTAACCGAGCGAAGAGCGATTACATACAAACCGACGAACATAGAGTTAGATCCTAAGAATGAAGATGCAGATTCTCAAGAACGAGAAGAAAAGGAACGCACTGAATTTGAGAGTCGATATTGCGAATTAGTGGCGTCAGCTAGGGAACATATTGAAATTAACACGCGTCGTCCTATAAATGCACACAGTATGGAACAGATATCATCAAGTTCGAGTCATCGATTGCGTTCTCTAATCACAAGTTCTGATGATTCGAGCTACCAGTCACCAAGAATGCCGTTGCCGAGCTTCAACGTATATCTCGAAAATTGGATAAAATTCCGTGATTCCTTTAAGGCAATAGTTCAGGATAGAGACATTGCAAATATTGATAAATTCCATTATTTGAAGCAAGCACTTACAAGGGATGCAGCTCGTCTAATTCAGTCGTTAGAAATTTCAGATGTAAACTATGATATTGCATGGAAATCGTTAACGGACCGATACGAAGATTCGAATGCACTTATACATAATCATGTTCGAGCACTTTGTAAACTCAAGACAGGAGGTAAGGAATCGTTCACCGGATTGCGATAATTTATTGACGACATGAACAATAATTTGCGCCCGTTAAAGGCATTAAACACCTACCGACGAATGGGACACCATATTACTGTTTTTAATGAGCGAAAAATTATACCCAAATACCAGGCGCGAATGGGAAAAGAATCAAGCAAAGGGTATTGTCCAAATTCAAGGTTTTTTAAAGATTTTTAAAAAATGAAAGTAAATTTTTGCACCGAGCTCAAATAGAAAAACAAGGTTCACCAACAAACTCTCGTGTTAAATCGAATGCACCTAACCATAAAAAACCTAGTGGCAATCTTATGTCTCACGTGGCCACAGAAAAAACGGAACCATGGAAATAGGAACTGCCAATCAGGATCTTGTGGGAAATTTGCAAAAAGACATCACACCCTATTGCACATGGAATGGACATCTCAGCCTAAGAAACTCGATCAAGAACAAGAATCGTCTCATGAAAATTTAATTTGTTACTCGTCTCATATCGTTGGATCATCGCAAAAGCTTGATCATGATGAAGATCCGCATGTTGTGCTATCAACTGCAATTGTGCATATTCGCGATCGTAAAGGCAATTTTCATGAGTTTAGAGTTTCACTCGATACGGGATCACAGCCGAATTTAGTTACTGAGGATTTGTGCCGTAGGCTAGAACTACCTGTTTCTGTGATTGATATGACAATTTCAGGAGTAGAGCAGATTAGACTCAATCTTAGAAAAAGGACGTGTGCAGTCATAAGGTCTAAGTTTGGACATTATGAGACTTCACTGAGCTGCTTGGTCACATCACGTATCACTCAATATACGCCTGTCTCGCTAAAGGATTTGGGAAATGGCCAGATTCCTCCTCATGTTCAACTTGCCGATCCAACAATTAAGAATCCGTTGGTGGATCTACTAATCGGGGCTGGCCTGTTTTGGGAATTGTTATGTATAGGACAGATTAGATTACTTCGAGGAGGTTGAGTGCTCCAGAAGACCGTGTTAGGATGGGTACTAGCAGGAAATCTCTTAGCTTCGAAGAATATGAGAAATTTCAATACTTCTTGCCATCACGTTGTCACCAACCAGCAGTTACATAGTCAAGATATCTCGATACAGAAAATGTTTGTAAGCAGCACTTTATCGCAACAACAAAACGCGCTAGCGACGGGCGAGTTATTCTCAACATCCCTTATTGCGACAGGGTAATGGATCTCGGAAATTCTTTCGAGATCGCAAAAATCGAGTAAGTACAATGGAACGCTAGTTAGAAAAGGATGCACAACTCAAGAACGGATACCTGGAATTTATGAAAGAACACGAAGCCTCGGGTGACATGACTGAGTTGGCCTCAGATCGAATTGATTCTGCCCCTCCAATATATTATCTTCCTCATCACGCGGTGATGAAACCCGATAGCACGGCTACTAAGATTTGTGTGGTCTTCGATGGACCCACGGTTCAGGACGATTTTTTTTTCAATTGTGCTGCGATTTAGAAAGTACAAAATTGTACTTTCTGCAGATATTGCGAAAATGTACCGCCGCATTTACGTCGACGAAGAGCAACGGAAGACGCAGCAAATCCTATGGCGATCGGATAGCACTCAGCCTATAAAGGTATACGAGCTGAGTACGATCACATAAGGTATTGCAGCAGCCCCTTATTTGGCTACACGTTGCCTGAGACAACTTGGAGAGGAAAACAAATAGCAAAATCCAAACGCGAGTAGAGCAATCATCTCTAATTTCTACGTGGAAGATCTTTTGACAGGTGCAGACTCTCTCGACGAAGCGCGAGTACTCAAGGATGAGCTCTCGTCGATTTTGGAACCAGCTTGTTTGTCCCTGAGGAAATGGATTTCAAATGATGAACGGGTGTTTGCTACAGAAGGCTCATTGGATGGAATCCGAGCGATTCAAGGAGACAAGGATCCAAAAACTCGGCCCTGTTATGGAATATTCAGTCAGATGAACTCAAATACTCAGTGAAGATCCCTGAGCAGCATACAGTGACAAAACGAACAATTTTGTCACTCATTTCTCAGATCTTTGATCCGCTCGGTCTGATCGGTCCCGCGACTACATGAGCAAAGATCATTCTTCATGGACTTTGGGAAATCAAGTTGGATTGGAATCAATTTTTACCCCAACGATTACACACTGAATGGATGGATTTTAAAATGAGACTAAATCATGTAAATGATATCAGTATTCCAAAACTCATTTTGTGTGAAAACTCTGTCACAATAGAACTCCATGGTTTTTGTGACGCCTCAGAAAAGCTTATGGTGCATCAATTTATGTACGTTGCATGAATGACCAGGGGGAAGGCACTGTAAATCTCTTGTGTGCAAAGTCAAGGGTATCCCCAATGAAAACGATTTGTTTGCCGAGATTGGAACTTTGCGGTGCGCTCTTACTTGCACAACTTTCAGAATAGGTCAGTCCGTCAGACATTTTTCTGGAGTGATTCAACAATCACTCTCGCATGGATTCGTGCACGCCCTCGTAAGTGGGAGACCTTCATCGCCAACAGATGCACACAAATCCAGGAACTCACGAAAGAGGGCGTTTGGAATCACGTTTCATCTCCGGGGAATCCAGCTGATATCATTTCAAGAGGAATTGATCCTGCGGAATTAAAGGACTCTGAACTTTGGTGGCATGGACCAGCGTGGTTATCACCGTACTTGAATCACTGGCTAAACCCACCAGACCTAGACCTTGAGGATGCACCTGGTAAAAGAAAGTGCACCTCAAATCAGGTTACAGTAGAAAAGAAAGGACCTAGTATTTTTGAACGATTCGCTTCTTTCACAGTTTTGACTAGGGTTCTCTCATACGTTTATCGAGTAAGAGATAACTTATCAAGGCCAACAACTAATTATAAAATAGCATTTCTGAAAACGGGCAATCGCAAAATCGAGTAATATTAAATTACTCAACACATTTCTCGACGATTCAGGGCTGCTCAGAGTGGTCGGCAGACTGAATCATGCAATAATTCCATATGACCAAAGGCACCCATCATTTTGCCTTCAAATCATCTGGTAACACGTTTAATTGTTAAAGATGAACACACCCGTCTAATGCACGCGGGTTGTCAGGGCGTGATTGCCTCTCTACGAGGTCGTCCTCAAAACATGTACTCAGACAACGGGAAGAACTTTGTCGGCGCTCGAAATGAGCTCAACGAACTGAAGAGGCTCCTTTTTGATCCCAAACATCAAGAACGTGTAATCAATTCTCTGTCAAAAATCATTTGAAGTGAGTCATCGGCGAATCTCAACTCACACTCGCAGACTTATACACTGTATTAACTCAAGTAGAGGCCTGTTTGAATTCCCGTCATCCATCTCCCTTATCCAATGACCCTAATGGCCTTCAGCCCCTAACTCCTGACACTTCCTTGTTGGAGACTCATTGCATGCATTATCACACCCAGATTTACGTCACCTTCCTGTACCGCGATTGAATCGTTACCAGCATATGCAGCAAATTGTCCAACATTTTTGGTCACGCTGGCAACAGGAGTATTTGCACCAGCTTCAGCAGCGGTACCAATGGTCCTGCACCAATCTCGATCCCATCAAATTAGGATCATTGGTTGTTTTGAAGGAGGATAATAATCTTCCCCCTCTCAAGCGGCAGCTTGGACGTGTTACTAAGCTTCACCAAGGCAAAGACGGTGTGATACGTGTTGCTTCAGTTAGAATCCGCGATTCTGTTCTGGATCGACCAGTGTCAAAGCTGTGTGTCTTGCCCGTTGAGGATTCTGTAACCTGCGATTAGCATTTAATGTGTTCCTTTCTATTGTTCCAATATTAGTTATGTGAATTTGTACTAATTGTTTCCAATAGTAGTTGTATGAATTTGTGCTAGATTATAAGTTATATTATGCTATTGCATAATGAATTCTTGCATGAATGTTTAATTGTTTCGAAAGGAGACCTTTCAAAGTGGGCGGAATGATCGACAGAGTGACTGATATTTTCCATTTTGAAAGAAGCTTGAATTTGTAGCCTGTATTTCTTTACCTTTATCTGCTCCTCGGAAATATTTTCCTACAGCCTACTGAAATTTTACGTTTATGGTTATGATGGTATGCACATTTTTAAGGTATAGACTTAGCATCTTTCGATCCCACGTTGAAGAAAACTTTAAGACGGGTCAATCGGCTATCGGCACATCCAAACCATAAGATAATCCTCCCCCAATGAACTTAAGGCACCTACAACCTTCAATCGATCTCACTCATTATTGTCAGGTAAAATCCAGGGTTGCCAGTTTTCTCTACTGCTCAGGTACTTTTTCGAAAGTCTAAAACCATCCTTAATCAGACTACGATCGGGTTGCACTCGTACACTGTTTCGCGTATTTAGAATATTTAAGTTTAACCACTCATGTGTAACTTAGTCTATAACTGAATTTGAATAAAGAAAATTCAAGTGAATGATAGTTAGTTAGTTTTAAGATGGACGAGAAGCCTGTGAAGAGCTCTCCTGGCGCTCAAGCTATAAAGCAGTTGACAGTTTGTTCCCATTTTGTGCATGTATGATAGTTTAAGGGGTTAGGGTCAGTCAGGATGTTCAAAAAATCGATTTTCTTCATTGCATTTTCTGAAAGTACAACATTTCAAAAATGTTGTGTTAAAATTTGATCGAAATCGGAGCATAACTTACGAAGATACACGACTTTGACCAAAGGTGCCTCGCGCTGTATGTCGCTTTACCCAGCTTAACTTCGAACGCTGAGCTGTGCACACGTCGCGTTGTTTGCTTTGTATCGTGAAGTTGTTGTTGCCAGTAGTAATGCACTGCGTCCCTTCAGAGGCGGAGTAACAATAGTCTCTCGCCCTGCCCCCTGAGAAATTGCGTGGGCCAGCAGTTCTAGGAAGTACATCACCGAACGGGCCTCTATGGGACTTGGGGTGTATACTAAAATGCGCTTTTGTCAAAACCATGTTTTTGAAGTCGGTGCGCATCATATCTGCAGAATCGCTCAACCGATCATTACCAAATTTTAATCAGTTATTTTTAACATAATTTTGAAGTACGTGAACGATCGATAATTTAATTTATACGTTTATTTTTGTATGCCATACTCAAGATTTTGAACGCGTTTTTCTCCAAACAACGTTTTTGAAATCGGTGCGCATGATATCTCCAGAATGGCTCAACCGATCATTACCAAATTTCAATCAGTTATTTTTAACATAATTTTGAAGTACTTGAACGATCGATATTTAGGTTAAAATTTCTTTTTTCAGCCTAAAAATGAGCGACTTTTTCAAGGAAAATAAAAATTTAGTGTTTACACATCCGCCATTTTCTTGAAAATTAAAATTTTGACTTAATTCTTCATCCAAGTACAAGGGAATATCGTTTTTAATCAAATCCCGTTGTATTTTTTGTTTCGGATGATCCAGTCATAAGTTACGATGCGCACCGCAAAATACTTTTTTTTTTTTTGGACCTCTGGCAGATTAACTATAACTTGCTTGTTAATCGATATTTTTACCTTGAGAAATTACTGTAACTTCTTCTAATATGTATTATTCGAATTGTAGAACATTTGTCAATAAGTAATAAAACCCGTCTAAAAAAAATCTTTAAAAAATCGGTTTTTTCGGCCTTGCGACTGACCCTAACCCCTTAAGTGATTGTGCTGAGTTAGGATCCGTACCACTGTGCTTATATCTTTCTTGAGTAAACCCATGATTTCCCTGGCTCTGTCCAAACTATAAGCAAAACCCAGGATTGATTTCGCCTGACGGCTACCTTAGATTTGTTCCCAGTATTTCCTGTGTTTTGTTCGGATCCAGCTTTTAATGGCCATCCCAACACAGCAAGACGCTATTACTAGTACCGGTTCCGGTCCTATGTATTGACTCACTGCGCCGCATTTTGCCAACTGGTCGGCCTTTTCGTTGTTCTTGATTCCTGTGTGACCAGGGTCCCATATGAGAGCCACATTGTTTCTTTCTGCAAGTTGGTTTAATGCCTTTTTGCATTCCCAAACCAGTTCTGATGTTATGTCTGGTTTCCCTATTGCAGTTAGTGTCGCTTGGCTGTCCGAGCAGATCGTAATCTGTCTGCCAGCAGCGTTTTCTTTAATTAGTGTTTCAGCACAGCGAAGGACGGCCAGTACATCCGTCTGAAAGACAGTAGCATGTCGCCGAAGTTGGATTCCTATCACCCTCCCTCTCTTGCTGTCATAGATTCCGGCTCCTGGCCCTCCCTCTCCCATGGAGCTATCCGTATACCAGATTTCCCCTTGGAGGAGCGGGTTACCATTTGCATTCCACAAATCCCTGCTTGGAATGCAGACGCGGAAAGTTTTGGCAAAGTTGAAGCGGCTTGTTATTTTATCTTGCCTCATCTCTAGAATTGGCAGTGCGCTGATGTCACTCGGGAGCCTAGTGTGCTTAGTCCCCCGAGTCCATCTATTTGCTCTTGCCAGGCGGCCCTTCGCGTTTGCCGCTCTAGCAGTGATCGCAACATGTAGGGGTTCTTCACAAAGCATGAATCCTATCGCTGATGTGGGCGTAGTCCTCATTGCTCCAGTCAAACCCCTAAATGCTAGCGTTTGTAATCTTCGCAGCCTGTCCTGCATTGTTTTAAGTTCTGTCCGTGGCCACCAGACCACGGCCGCATGTAGGAGCCTTGGTTTAAGGACAGCAGAGAAGAGCCATGCAAGCATTTTAGGCCCTAGACCTCACGTCAACCCAAAGGCTCTCCTGCACATCCAAAAAGTCATAACAAACTTCCTGCATTGGGTCTCACGGTTCTTTGCCCAATTCAGCTTGCTATCTTTGATTACTCTCAGATATTTAACTGAATCTGAAAATGTCAGCTTCTCACCACAGAATACAGGAGCGTCAACTTTCGGAACTTTATAATTTCTCGTGAAAATGACCAGGTTTGTCTTTTCCGGATTTACCGAGTGCCCTGAGCTATCGCACCAGAGCTCTACGATGCACAGCGCCGATTTCGTAAGACCCATCAGCGTTTCCAGATGAGCCCCCCTGACTAGGATTACAAAGTCATCCGCATAGCCGTGAGTATAATCCCCTCTTTATTTAGCCTTCGAAGGAGGCCTTCCACTACAATGCACCACAAGAGGGGCGACAGGACACCCCCTCGGTGGACAACACCGTGGAGCTATTCCCCTTACTAGGCCTTCACCCCATCTGTGTTCTAGTCTTCTCCGGCGTAGCATGCTTCCTATCCAGCATACTATTTGCTCCGGCACGCCACATCTCAAAGCCTCTCGACATATGACTTCTGGAGGAGTATTGCTGAAATCACCCTCTCTGTCCAAGAAAGTGCCCACAGCATACCCCTTCAGTTCCAAATGATGCTCCAATTTTACCACAACAGCATGAAGCGCAGTTTCTACCGAGCAGCCTGCCTGAAAGGCATGTTGCCCTCTATGCAGCGGGGAGGCCAAGAGCACCTCATCCCTAATGTGTCTTCCGACCAGTTTCTCCAACGTCTTCAGGATAAAAGACGTTAGGCTGATTGGTCAGAAATCTTTTGCAGCAGTAGAACCCTTCCCCCAAGGTTTGGTAATGAAGGCCACTCTGTCATCTTTCCATGCCGATGGCACGTGTTTAAGGGCTATGCTTGCCCTAAATAATTTTACCAGAGGAGGGACGACTAGATCCATGCCTTGCAGTAAAAGCGCTGGATAAATGTCATCCGCACCTGGTGATTTAAACGGACAGAAGGACCCTACGGCCCATTCCACCTTTTTGTAATCAACGACCTCAGCGGCGAACTTCCAGTCGGCCCTATCCATCTCTTGGCACCAGCCTTCCTCCTCTTGTTTGGTTCGGATTTGCTGAAAACCCGGGAAGTGAACTTCCATTAGGTGATTCAGCGTTACTTCTTCGTCTTCGGCAATCTCACCATTATTGAGCCCGAGTCGAGCTTCCGGATTCTTGGCCAGCATTTTGTGGAGCCTCGCTGTTTCTGGAATGTCTTTCGATTCCTCGCAGAAGCCCCTCCAATCCTCCTGTTTATACTTTCTTATACTTTTATTGTACTTATGCTGGGCCGTCTTATAGATGTCCCAGTCTGAAGGCAATTTAGTTCTATTTGCCCTAATGCACAACATTCTTGTCTTTTTACGGAGTCTCTCCAGGTGGGTATTCCACCATTCTGCTCCCTTCCTAGAGTTAATTGTGTTTTTAGGGCAATTATTCTCATATGATGTTGTCAGAGTCCTTCGCAGAAAATCCGCGGCATGGTCTAACTCATCAATGGTACCATACCTTGTGGGAAATTCCGCAAACCTCCCTTTGAGTTCCTCTTTATATGAGTCCCAAAGTGTGTTTCTGGGGTTTCTGATGTTGGAAACCACCGGTTTTCCTAGGGCTAATCGAAACACGACATATTTGTGGTCCGAGAGAGACTCCTCATCGGAAACTCTCCACCCCACTACTCTGCTCCTCAGTACACCCGAACATAGAGTCAACTCGAGAACCTGAGCTCTGTGCCCGCTATGAATTCAATTAAATCTCTCCCTCTTTCATTGAGCTTTGTGCTTTCTCGCACCGCGTGGTGAGAGTTTGGAACACAGCCCAACAGCAGAGGAATCTTGTTCTCTTGACAGTGCCGAATTAGAGCATCCACCTCTCTGGGAGGCGGGGGTCCCTCGGCATCGCCCAGGAAATACGCCGAGGCAATAAACACCTCTAGCCTTTCTCCACTACTGCCCCTGAGTCTCACCTTGATAACTGTGAGATCTCTGGAGCAGAACTTAGGCACCAAGATCGCATGCATACCCTTGACGGCTATGCATGCCCTTGGAGCTTTTTATCGTGGCCCCTTATATATGGACCCTTATATATCCTGACAAGCCACTTATCGGTTCCCTGTATAACCAGGGTTCTTGGATTAGGGCAATTCCTGCCTGCATCACTGCGCCTTTGCTGTGGTGCAGATTAATCTGCATCATGGCGATTCCTGTCTCAGCCATTGAAAGGCTCGTGGTAGACTGACCCCTGAGGAGCCTTCCACCACTAGCGATGGGTTAGAAGAGGGTCCCGGAACGGGTCCCTCATTGTTTTTGTTTTGTTTTTCGTGTTTCATTTCATTGTACCACGAGAAGATAGGGAAATTAGAAACACCCCCTGCAGAGCCCCGCTTCCAGAGGGCGAGTCTATATACTACGGGATTCGACCTGGTGTCCCAAAGTCCCCATTGAAGCACCTCCTTTGAGACCCCTGTCTGTCCGCCTCTACTGAGGGGGGCAGGCCGAGATGTTCAAGGATTTGTTAACCCTGGTGCCATTCAGCCCTTGACACGGCGATCACATGGTAGCATGGGAGCATGAGAACTCGCGCCCATGATATTCCAGGAGGCTTTGCCATAACCCCTTGGAAGGATCGCTCCTTAGTTTAAGTCCCACTGACCAGAGTCCCCAGAACGTGGAATTTTTTGGCCCCCACCACTTTCCCATCTGGGAGCAATACATGCAAACGTAGCTTGTCGGTGAGACGGCTCTGTTACGTGTTGCGTCGGCTATCCTCGTGTAAAGCCGAAAGTGCACGAGCACGAACCCGTGGCTCGGGCCGAGCTCGCTCGAGCCGGACTTCGGAGTCGCTCGACTTCACGATTCGGTTTCGTTGGCTTGTTGGCTATTAGGAGGTTTGGGTTGATTTTTGTTTTCAAAAATTCACACCTAAACGAAAGACTTCGAATACATGTAATGAAGTCTTGAAATATTTAATGATTATGTCTTACAGGAATGCATATGGCATTTTAAGATTAGGTTAGTAATATCTATCACTTTCAAGTGGTTTCATTTTTTATTATTTAGGTTTTATTTTTCAATCGATTTTAAATATTGCAAAGTTAAAATGATAATAAATAATTATTATTTTCAATTTATTGAATTAATCAACATTTTTACTATATACTTACCTCTGATAATTACCTTTCTTTTCATGCTATTTTAGGCTATAATAACAATTTAAGGGATTTTAAGAGAAAAAGCCGAAAAATTATTAACTTGACCTCATATGCTTTCCTAATATACAAAAACCATATAAAACCTTCAATGTTTTGAAATATTTATCTCAACATTACAAAATTTATTTTTTACAATTTTATTTTAATTGTGAAATAATTGTAACTGGAAATTAATTGTGAATAATTGTAAAATAAATTTAACAAAATTTATTTTGTAAAGAAATATCTCATGATTTGTTAATGACAAAACAATTTTAAAGGTAAGTCCTTGTAGTATTTTAATAACTAATCAACATGTTTTCAGAATATTTTTCCTTGATTCTGCCCTCATAGGTTCAAACATGATACAAAAAACCATCGTGAAATTTCAAATGAAAACTTTACTCTGTATAAATTAATTTTGAAAATGAAAAATATTAATAACTTTTGTAAATATTCTTAAATTTTATTTGAATATGATACACATTCATTTTTATTTTAAAAATTCTTGTAAATAATTGGTCATTTTTTTAATTTTACGACATTTTTGTACCATGTTTGACCTAAGGGAATAGATTTCATGAATGAAATTATAAAAATATCTCAATTAGTTACTTTTTGGTTGATAATTATATTTTTTGTTGAAATTTTTATTTGACATATCTGAAATATTGAAAAATTTTGTGAAATTTTGTCAAGAATCCTATATGAAAATTATATTTATATAAGCTCAAAATAAGCAAAAAAAAGTTAAAAAATAAACAGCTATTCGAAATTTTTATTTTTTATACAAAAATATTTTTCACCTTAAATTATAATTTTGTTGGAATTTTTATTTTTTCTTCATTAAAAAATTTTTTTATATGAAAATTTATTTATTTGGTTGAAATCTCATGCTTTGAAGGTAGATTTCAACTGTTTTCAATTAAAAATTTGAATTTTTTCATTGAAATAGCATTTGTAACATTTTTCGTTGAAAATTCAGTTTTTTTGGTTGAAAATTCAACTGTTTAGTTAAAACTTATATTTTTCGTTGGAATTTTGATTGACATACAGAAATATTCAAATATCTTGGAAAATTTTCTTAAGAATCTTAGGAAAATTATTTTTATAACTACAACCTTAAAAATAAATAACTTAAAGAATAAATTGTTATTCGAAATTTTTATTTTGTATTAAAAATTATTTTTTGCCTTAATTTATAATTTGGTTGTAATTTTCCTTTTTTTTACTAAAAATCGTTTTTACTTGAAAATTTATTTATTTTGTTGCAAATTCATTTTTTAATTGTTAAATTGAACCGTTTTTTATTAAAAATAATTTTTTTATTGAAATAGTAATTATGACATTTTTGGTTGAGAATGAATCTTTTTTGCCTAAAAATTAATCTATTCGATTGAAAATGTTGTTTTTTTTGTTCAAATTTTAATTTAAAATATCAGAAATCTTAGAAAATATTTCGAAATTTTTGTCAAGAATCCTATATGCAAATTATATTTATATAAACTTAAAATAAGCAAAAAATAATTTAAGAAATAGTTATTCGAAATTTTTATTTTGTATACAAAAATATGTTTCGCCTTAAATTATAATTTTGTTGAAATTTTTCTTTTTTGTTCAATAAAAAATTTTTTCATTTGAAAATTTATTTTCTCGGTTGAAATTTCATTCTTTGAAAGTTGATTTCAACTGTTTTTAATTAAAAATTAGTTTTTTTTTTCATTGAAATAGCAATTACTACATTTTTCGTTGGAAATTCAGCTTTTCTGGTTGAATTTTCAACAAAATAAATAAATTTTCAAGTAAAAACGATTTTAATCAAGAAAAAAGGAAAATTACAACCAAATTGTAATTAGAGGCAAAAATAATTTTTAATACAAAATAAAGATTTCGAATAACTATTTACTCTTTAAGTTATTTATTTTTAAGGTTATAGGTATAAATATAATTTTCCTAAGATTCTTAAGAAAATTTTCCAAGATTTTTTAATGTTTCTGTATATCAATCAAAATTCCAACAAAAAATATAAGTTTTAACTAAACAGTTGAATTTTCAACCAAAATAGATGATTTTTCAACCAAAAAAGCTCAATTTCCAACAAAAAATGTAGTAATTGCTATTTCAATGAAAAAAATCTAATTTTTAATTTTAAAAAGTTGAAGTCAACTTTCAAAGAATGAAATTTCAACCGAATAAATAAATTTTCAATTGAAAAAATTTTTTATCGAACAAAAAAAAAATGAACAAAATTATAATTTAAGGCGAAAAATATTTTTGTATACAAAATAAAAATTTCGAATAACTA
>CAKNYM010037361.1:0-17199 GCA_932195095.1 Andricus curvator | reverse complement strand
CACGGAAAAAAGTTCTTTAGAACCTAATAAACGTTAAACGATAATTTACAAAGGACACTAACAATTAATAGCGATTTGGGATACACGTGCGCAAAATAAGCAATTGCCGACGAGTGTGAAACTTGTAGCATTAGTCGCAGTGTTTAGAGCTAAAGGTGTGTAACGCTATTTTTTGTAACAACCGTCCGGCAAAATTATATAGCACTTTTTTACACTTTTTCATCAAATTTCCGATTCCGTAGAGTTTTTTTTGGTCAAATTTGTGTATAATTACAGTCTATAATTATTATTACTTTCGAGGTGGGTGTTGCAAAGAAACAGTTTTGTTTTCAAAATTCCCGGTTTTCTAGATTTAGAACAATTTTTTCCCTCGGTCATTAAAATTACGAAATTTAACCTTTCGTGCTGAAAAATTTATATTTTGAAGTTTTCAAAACTCAACTGCAATTAAAAGCATTCAAAGTGGAACTCTTTTGATATTGGAGCATTTTTAAAATGAAAAATTCAGCAATTGAAATGATAAAATTAAAATTTAAAACTGTTCGGGTTTTAATCGTGTGTGAAACTACAAATCTTGCCGACGTTTCGCACACGATTGAAACACGAAAAAGCTTTAAATTTTAAATTTATTATAATGAATCATTGTGAAAGCATTAAATCTATTATCAGCAATTGAAAGTTAACACATTTAATAATTTACAATTAAAATATAATAAAATACAAAGCTTCTAATTTCGATGACTTCATTTCAAGAAGAAAATTATAATTTGACACTATTTAAAAAAAAAGGATTCAAAACTGTACCATTTCAAAGCAGTATCTTTGAAAATTAAATATATTAGAATTCCAAACTTGAAAGATTAGACAATCTCCAAGTGAGAACCATGTAAGATTCTCTTTTCTTGGAAACTAGAAGCGAAACTATTACAAAATTTCCATTTTTAAGCTTTTAAACTGGAAAATTTGTACTACTAACCATTCAGAAATTAATATTGAACATTTAAAAGCTTAATGTGTCAAAAATGGAATAATTTTTCTATTGAAGTGCTTAGAATTGTAGGATATCCAATTAGAGACCTTCAATAGTTTGCAAGTTGAACTTGAAACCCAGTCAAATTGAACAACTTTAAATCTAATGCCATCAAAATTGATTGATTCCAAAAATAAAAATAACGAATGAAAATTTGTAGACGATGTTTATTACTCAGATAGTTGGTCAAAATACTACTTCTTTATTGAACTAAAGAACGATTTATAGAATCAGTCTACAAGTTGTAAACATGATTACGCAAATATTATGACAAAAAACTATTTTTTTCTACGAAATGTATTGCCGCCTTTTCCAAAATACATTAAAATTATTTATGCTTCCATTTTCCCTGCTTTTATAAAAATTTCCATATTTATTGAATGAGTAAAGCCACCTTAAAAACTTGCGTTTTCAAATTTAAACGTTTAATCTACCAAAGTTATCAGATTAAAATGTTTAAAGATTTTTACCTTTGCGCCTAAACTTTTTTCTTAATTCTAAGAAATTTTAGCATTTGGATTTTAATTGTTTAAAATTAAAAAATGTCAAATTACAAAGTTAATTTTATTACAATATTACAAATTGGACATTTCAAGTTTAGATTCCCAAATCTTTCAAATTCGATGTTGGTTTAAAATTTTCAGGCGCAATTTCAACTTGGAACATTAGAAATTTGGAAGAATTTCAATTCGAACTCATTAAAAATTATATAATTTCGTGTAATATCAAGCGACATTTAAAGTAATGGAGTTTAGGTTTTTTTTACTGAAAATAAGAAAAATTCTGGGTCAAAAAATAAATAGACTGCGATTTCTCGATTTTTCCGTTTAAGTCGGCACCCTGTAACTACTAAAATAGTGTTTCCTTCAGAATACACTAACTCATTTGGTACTATATGTAGAGGTTAAGTTATCTCCCATATAATCCAGCATGAATTATTTCTCGATGCACATAATAAAAGTTTGTTTCATACTCCAGTCTAATTGGAGACCACAAAGTCCTCAGAATGTTATTACTCAAAAATTTCGCAAGTGGTGTCGACTGGCATTTGAACTAAAGTATTGCCGCCCGCCATTCGTAATTACATTGCACTGCAATTTTTTTCAGGTCCAGTTAGGATTTTTGCTGGTTCGATTATACTGAAGTATTTGCAAATGTAATGAGTTTACGATCGAGTGGCAACATTTAGCACTCGACTATCATCAACTATACTTGAGCACAGACTAGAAATGCTCACATGGTGCGTAAGGTAAAGCACCAACAGAAAGATTTACCGCTCCCGTAACCCGTCGGAAAAGTTCTCTCACGGAGCTCCAAGTACCCAAAGTTGTTTTCTCCTACAGCCACGCCGCGCCGGTACTAATACTAATAGCTTTTCTCCATGTTTGCAGGTATGTCTGGCTCTCTTAACTTTAAGCTTCACGCATGACGATAAACTGTCATTCGAGAATCGCTGTTTGAATATACTGACGAGATCTCCCTGAAACTCTCGTCGTGAGTTTATATGTCGCCACGTTGGCCCACCAGCTGTCCGGTTGGTACACTTGTTTATCTACTTTGCGATTTGCTCTACGAGCGGCCGTCGCAGTAAAGTACTTTTGATGCCGTCGTTCTCTTTATAGTCGATTCTGCAAACTCGTCGCGTTCTTCCCGGCCAGGCAGAATCAACAGGGACGAAATGATTCGCTACGATTGCCAACATCCAAGAAAGTAGCGGGTGTTGGCGATGGCAGGGGTTTGCAATACTGGCTCGACAAGGTGATTAGGCGTGTGGTTTAACGGTCGCAAGTTTGTGCTACGGAAATGTTCTTGAGTAGTGTCTCCAACAGCACTAGGACTTTCTACCCCGGCCCGGCAGGTTAGTCAATTACTTTAAAGGAATGCGCCGCCACGTCACGCATTATCTGTAAGATGAAGTTACTGTATGGCTACAAGGCAGATCCACTGACGATGACCAAAGCGATTCCACCACTGCGATCGACATAAGTGGTGCATTTCATTTTTAAATATCTAAGTGACTCCGACAATTTACAGAATTACCAACGGCAATTAGGCTTATACAACGGTTGAAGGATAAACAGGTTTTCTTCTTGTATTCGTCTTCATTGCTTATACCAAGATTGTGGATACAGTTTAGGACTAAAACTTCATCTTAAGATAAGGAATGATCGTCACCAAATCGTGTATTCGAATCTTTTTGCTATTTAATTTTATATATTTTGGTAGTGATCGTAAAGTAGGTTCTTATGTTTATTCCAAATAAAAAAAAATCTACCCGCTCAGCACCCATTACTCTAGTTACCCCAAATACGAAAATATTCTCAATAAGTCTCCAGGTAATGACTCATGTACTCAATCCTGTGGAGTCAAGTCAAGATTTTGGATGCAGACATTCTATATCATCGAATGCACCCACCGACGACAGAGATTTAAAAGAGAAACAGTATTGAAAGAATTCTGTTATCAGCATTTACCGACATCCTTAACAACCGAGGTTGTTAAAGATGTTACATATGATACTCGCAAGTTTGAGCGCGCCTAGGGAGCGCGTCTGTTGGACCTCGTGCTTCGTGCTCGATAATATATTTATCTCGCGCTTCGCGCCACGCGCTCGGTTTTTGTACTTCACCACATTTGTGCACAGATCTTTTAAAATTATAGGTCAAAGCATTGACAACTGTAATTTGGTGATTGTGAATTCTCTTTTATTAAAGCTCCTTCAGCTTGAACGAACACATTCTCATCACGTATCTCGTGCTTCGCACTTGATTTTGACCAAAATCATGTGCGATAAATAATAAATATATAAATAAAATAGACAGAAAATAAATTTAATTTGTTTATTTTCAATGTTATTTTTTACGATTTAAACCAAAAATACGCATCCTAGTGTAAAGTGGTTCTAAGCAAATTTGTAGATATAATTTAGACGAAAAATTTTCTTAAATAAAATGTTATTGTAGCTTGTGTCGTTTTTCCAAAAAGTTAATTTTTAACGTATTTTTATAACAAAAGTTTATAAAAAATTTGTAGATATTTTTTAGTGGAACAACTTTTGTCTCTTTTATCGTCTTTTGTGTCGTTTTTCGAAAAATTTAATTTTTTTATTTTTAATGTTATTTTTTACGAATAAAACAAAAACTACGCGTCCTATCAAAAAGTGATTGCTAACAAATTTGTAGCTCTTTTTTGGGTGAACAAGTTTTGTTGAGTCATTTTTTTCATAGCTTGTGCCGTTTGTCCAAAAATTTAATTTTTTAATTTTACTTTTTACGATTAAAACAAAAACTACGCGTTCTATCAAAAAATGATTAATAACAAATTTATAGATCATTTTTGGGTGAAAAACTTTGGTAAATTAATTTTTTTTCGTACCTTGCGTCGGCTTTCCAAAAATTCAATTCTTTTATTTTTAATGTTGTTTTTTATAAATAAAACAAAAACAACGCGTCCTTTCAAAAAGTAATTTATAACAAATTTTTAGATCCTTTTTGGGTGCAAAATTTTTGTCTTCGCATCTTTTTTCATATCTTGCCTAGTTTGACCGCAAAATGCAATTTTTGATTATTTTTTGTGCGACCAAAATTTGAATTTTCGATTTTCTTTTAATTCAGAAACTTGTTCTGATAATCTTGTAGGTCTTTCAAAAAGCAACGTTTTTCTTCTCTTGATTTTTTTTCACATCATGCGTTGTTTGGCTTAAAATTTCCATTTTCGGTTTTTTTTATTTTGCAAATGCTATATAAAACTCTCATAATTTTTTTTATCGGGAAAAAAGATTGTTTTTTCGAGTACTACGAATAGCCCCACATAGAATTTTTAAATCTTGAAAAAAGGTCTCAAAATTTTTTTAAATGCTCTAACTTTTTGAATTTTTATCCAAAATAGCTGGCTAATGAACTTGATAGATTAATTCTTTCAAAAGTTATCCTGCTCACAGGCAGTCACGCATACATACAGACACACATACATAGGCATACATACATATTTGAATTTTCAACTAAAAACTATCAATTTTCAGCCAAAAATGGATTAATAAAATTTTCAGTTAAGAAAATTAATTTTCAACTAAGAAAAAAACGAATTAACTTTAAACGAAAAATAGTTGGATTTTCTTATTGGGATATATTAATTCAATGTATAGAATTCCTGAAAATAAAACAAGAATCCAACGACCAAATATGGACAACCACCACAAAATGCTCCTATTGCAATTCCTAAAAACAAACAAATTTTGTTTCTTTGGACAAAAATAAATGAGAGGAAACAAAAATAAGAAGGCAACCAACAAAATCCCCTTCCTTCTCTTTTTTATTTCTTTCGTCTTTCTTATTTTTATTATTATCAAATCACAATATGAAAGCATTTATAATATTTACCAACGTTTTGGTGCTCATACAGCACCCTTATCAAGGTAAGAAAAATTAGAGCAGGTGGGAACAGCGAGGAAACAACGACGCTCTCTCCTCGATACCTCAGATCTAAGTGTGGGTCAAAAGGCAAATCCGCTATAAACACATGAGAAATAAGAGAAAGTCAAGATTCATGAAAACCTATTGCTAAATTTAATTAATCATACTAGAGTAACTTTTGTTTCATTTATCCAAATCAGTTTTCAAATTAATAGACAACTTATTTTGTTTTTTAATATAAAGCATTTCCATGAATTCTCTCTGTCTCTCATTACTTTCACTATATGTAGAATTTCAACATTATCCTAGTCAAACTCATGGTCAACATCAACAAAGTCCTTTTGTATGTCTAGCAAGAATACTCTTATAACAAAGTCCCAAACGAACATCTCTTTTGTGTTCCTCCATCCTAGTATTAAGAAGTCTGCCAATCTGTCCACGTAAGTAATCTTACAGATCTTGCAAGTGATCTTGTAAACAACACCACCTTTTTCAAATTTATCTGAAGGCTATTTACAAAAAGTTATTATTGAATCCATTTGAAATGGTATACGGAAAATAGTATGAATCTTAAATTTTTGCAACATAAATTCAATAGTTTTTGAAATTTGACCAAAAAACGGGAGAACAAAAGTATTTAAAAAACTATATTCTCTCAATTCCTTCTGATTATCTGTAGATAAAATGTTATTTTGTTTGTTTTTGATTTGTTGAATTATAATTGTCATATGTTTCTCAATTGACTTTTGTGGGTAATGATTAAGAAAAAGGATATTCCTAACAATATTCAAATTCTTTTTGTGAAATGAAACGTGGGACAAACCTAGAGCTCTGTCAACTAAGTTTTTGATTACTGCAATTTTGTTTTGAAAAGGATGAGCCGAAAAGAAATTTAAAATTTTACCTGAATATGTACTTTTCTTATACCAATTGGTAATACTATTACTATCCTCACCTGTAATTACTTCTATGCCCAAAAAACAGATTTTATTATTTTTCTCTATTTCATGGGTGAATTGAAGTTTTGGATGAAAACTATTATAAGCATCGATAACTGCCTGCAACTTTGCTAGAGGAATAGATAATAAGATATCATCAACATACGGAAAGTACAAGGGCAATACAAAATCTAGCTTCTTGAAAGCAAAGACCTCCATATCTTCCATAACTATTTCTGCTAAAATTGGAGAAATGACTGAACCTATGGGAGTACCAAACTTTTGCCTATAAAAAGATCCATTGAATTAATTAATTAATTATTAATTATTATATAGATAAAAATTAATTATAAATAAATTATGTTAACCCATTAACGCCCAGAGTTGCCATATGGCAACATAAATAGCGTCTTCTTTTTTTTAATATACCATTTAGAGTCAGAAGATTGAAAAAAAATTTTTTAATTTAAAAATATCGAGAATAAATATGGCAACATAAATAGCGTCTTCTTTTTTTTAACATACCATTTATACTTTTATACCATTTATACCATTTATACATTTATAATATTTATATTTTCCATGTGTGATGTTACATTCTGCGTTAACCCCTCCTCTCTATGGCACAAATCGTCCCAAACCCTGTTACCTCCCCCCCCCCCACCCAGCAGTGTGACGTAGTTTTTAAACAGCCCTTCTGAACGGCATTATTCTAGAAGTTTTATCATTTAGCATGGAAATGACCCTTCAATTGCTTGAGATGTTGGTAAAAGTCGGTTACAGGATTCGTAGATTACTTTACAGACCGAGGAAAAAATGTGGGCTACTAGGGTATATTCACAATAAAAAATGAAGAAGGTTGAAGAAATTCCAGAAATTTAGTCAATCTAAGCGTAAACGCGGGACCGATGATTTGCAAAATGAGAGTGAACCATGACATCGAAAATATCAGCGCCTATATGCGCAAAGCTTTATAAATATTGTATCTGGCTTGATCCGCTCTGGCCTTCCCACCCCTCAACATTTCCTACCACTTCTCCAGCAAGCAATACTAACTCAGCTCGTCTCGACTCGACTCCCGACCCCTGGATATTCAAATGTCAGCCCGGGATCAGTCGCTTGACACATTTTAGCGTCTCAAAATATTATTTGCACCCCGTGTTACACCCGCTTGGTTCTAGAAGAATACAAGGGGGTGGCGGATTCGGGGACGTAGGGAGGCAAACGGGCAAAGACACGGGAAAGAAATACGCTGGGACGGGTCGCTTATGCAGATCTTTTTATTCGTCCTGGCTTAACGATTCAATAACCGATCCGATTGGGCACGGGGTCGTCTGAAATACGTCGCGTAGTTTGCATCGAAAGTGTCTGTGTCGCATTATTGTCAGCCTGCCGGTCTCATCGGCTTCGATATCGACAGCGACCACCCTCCTCACTTCTGGCTTGCTTTCTTCTCGTTCTTTTGTACTAGAAAATGGAATTCTGAGTGGATGACTTAGTTTTTAAATTTAGTTTCGGAGGGGGAACGTATCAAGCAGTAAAATTCTTTGGAAAACTAAAAAGTACTAGAACTATGTTAAGAAAGAAAGGAAACGAAGACCAGATGACTTGTTTTCTTTTGTTTCGATTTGTATACCTTTTCAATAAATGATTACAACAAGAATATTAATTTTCCTAAACAGCAAGAAGCACCTTTTAATAAAAACAAATAACTTCTTAAAACAATTTTTAAGAAGTGAAAATCCTTCTTCGATCGATTCAATTGTTACCTTAATAGGAACGTAAGTTCTATTATTTCGGTCTTACGATGAAATTGAATAAAAAAGGTTAGGATTATTCCGAGTCAACACTTTAATTATAAAAAAGTTAGACTGTGTTTAGTTGTCCCGAAAAATTAGGGGGGTTGGACCTATATTATTTATGTGGCCAGTCACAGGGGTGCCTTCCCGCCCCCACAAGACGTTGGAAAAGGGGTAGTTGTTTTACCAACATTAGTTCTATGGCCAGTCACAGGGGTGCCTTCCCCCCCCCCCCACCCGAAAATTGGGGAGACTAACCGTTTCAGTTTTTTTCATCGGACCACAATTTTGAATCAAAAATTGTTTTTTTGAGGTAAATTGAATTTATTAATTATAATTGGTTCTATAACATTTTTTTAATTAGCTAAAAGATTTTTATAACGTTTTTATTAGGTATAATTTGCCTCTGAGGATGACCGGCAGATTAAGGTCGAAACGTTGCAAGATTGTAACTTTTTTATAATTAAAGTGTTGACTCGAAATAATCCTAGTATTTTTTATTCTATTTAATCGTAAGACCGAAATAATAGAACTTACGTTTCAATGAAAGCACATTTTAGTCAGTCATTAGAAAAACGACTTCTTTAATTGAAGGGTGACGTTTCGAAATGATATATCCAACATTTTTACCATTTTTGCAGGAATTTTCAATTTAGGGAAAAAATAAAGAGATTATTTCGAGATACATCATTTCTAAATTGAAGTCGGAAAATTTGGATTAAAAAATGTCATTTGATTCCGAGAAAATGGAGGGAGAAATTTTTTTTTGTTCGAAACGCACGTTTTTCCAACTTGGACAGATAAAAATGTTAAAACTACATTAAAACAATATTTGGGTAAAATTTTGTATTGGAAATTATATGATTTTTTGTGCAAAAAAATCTGCCTCTCAACAAAATATTAGATACGTCCATTTTTGGAACACAATCCTTCAATTATTATATTTAATTTTTTAAAAACTCCTTTTTGTACTTTTATCATTTTTCGCTTTGAGAATCACAATCTTATTAAAACGATTTATTTTGCAAAGTTTAAAGTAACACAACATTTCCTAGAAAGACTTTTTCTTACAATCTATATGATAAGCTCGAATATTTAAAGACAATTTTTTAGAAACTGGCTGAAAAGCACGTCTTGCTGCTTGGGCAAATAAATCTCCTATTGTAATAACGTTTAATTAAAAAAAGTACGAATCGAAAAAAAGGAAAAACTCGTCTAACCCCCTCCTTGTAAATCTAAAAATCTTATTTTTTGAGAAGAAACAAATAATGTCTTCAAAAGTCCAACAGTAGATTTTTTCTATATTGAACAATCTATTTCATTAAGTCGAATTTGTATTTAAGAAATTAGTAGTCATTAAAAAGTATCATTAGGCATAAAGACTGTTTGATGTTTTAAAATTTTTCTAAACTGAATATTTGAAACTCAAAACTTCCAAAAAAATTTACTAACTCAAAATGTACTTGACTTATTTTTGGAATGCAATATCTTATGAATTATATCCACTTTTGACTTCATCAATCCACTTTCTCATAAATAACAAAGTGAGCTAATAAATTCAAGTTAAGATACACATATAGATACATATTTTTTAAAGTGTTATAAAAAAAAAGTGTTCACTTGAAACAATGCTCTGAACTCAAGAAGGCTTATGAATTCACTGGAAAAATGAAATAAACTCTGTATTACTTTTTTATGACAGCACACACTTTACTACGTACTCGTATTATACTTCGTTTGGGCACGATCTCTTGAGATTGAAGGAGGTCGACTTTTGAAAGTGTAAGAGAAGGATACTATTGAAATAAAAAGAGGGTTCAACAAATCTAAATTTAGCTAGAAGAAATATCAAAATACAAATTGTGATATACCACAACGTCAATGTATTTTATAAATAGGTTTCCTTATTCAAATTTAAATCCCTATTAACTGTCCGCAATACAATCACTCACACATGTTCCATTTACTGTTCATACCCTTTTAGATTGAAAATTCCTATTATAGGCATTTGTCGAAATCTACAGAGTTCAGATATTCATGTCCGTGCTAAATTCAGAAGCACCAAGATAGATAATATCTATCTATTAGATATCAAGGTTATTCTTGTGGTATGTGAACAATAATTGGAGGAATCATTGCTAACAAGGACACGAACCCTAGAATTCTAAGATGCCGGTAAATGTCGATAAGAGGAAACTTAGAATAGAAAGCCGTCTGTCCGTGTACTGATTCTCATTCTAAGAAAAGTTTTCGAACTGTCTACCGTTACGGCATCTTCACTAGCGCTATGATTGACCGGTTAGTTTTACGGAAAATTCAGAAATACTAGTCAGTGGCAACATTCTTTGTAAAAACTAGTTGTAGTTCACATATACATATCTTGTTCGCAAGAAAACCAGCAATTTAAACCTCTTGATCATTTTTCGACTACAAAGTGAGACCAGTAGGGGGAAAAGATTCAGGGATATGCTGAGGAGTAGAAGTAGTCCTTTAAAGAAGTTCCGAAGAGGCCGTGGGCGACAGTATGGCGCGAGGCTTCGAGAAAATTAAATGATTATGGGTAAACGATATCAAAGGGGAAGCGATGGGAGGACATGTATTTCAATTCTTCAGCCTGACGGGGTAGCGAGATTGCGTATTTTTAAGCTTCGCTCAGCTTCGTCCTCGAATTCTCAAACTCATGCCCCCGCAGGCATTTCCGTTTCGTTTCACGCCGAGACGATTCCCTGTAACAGTTTCGTACGCGAGAAAATCTTTCCCAAGACTCAACTGAAACCTTCCTATCTCCCTTTTATTGCTCTTTTTTATAAAGTGCATATAATGCCTTGCAGTGAAATGCAAGTTTTCTCTACTCATGCAATTTTCAAGTTATTTTGGAATTGAAAAAACAATCAATACTTTCCACATTTAGATTAAATGGGTTTCTTGGATTTCATATAACCTGAAAATATTTGCACAACAAGAACTCCGAATTTACAATTAACTTGTAAACTGGAAACTTATGGCAGTCCCGTGGTAAATTTCAGTTTATCGTAAGAGACTATCGGGGTGGTCCCCTGATCACGACGAAGTTACCCTTCAGGGATGTTCTTGAGAGAAAGAGACAATTAGGACAATAGCTTCTCGAAGGGTGATCAATTGGATAACGGGGTTAGGTTAACTTGTTTTTGTGGTTTAGTCTTCTTCCCTAAATAGATATATCAGTAATGGGGTTCTTGTACATAGCTCCCTCGTTTAGAACACGTCTTCAAGCCATTAACCCTTCGAGAAAATGTTAATTAAGTTGATGAATTGGAAGTGCTTTTAGAACAGATGTTTAAAACATTCACGAGTACATTCACTAAATGCTCAATTCAGTAAGATAGTTTCCATTCACACTAAACATAGCAGGAATCAATGAGAAGGCTTAAAAAATAAATATCGAAAGGATAAGTGTTCTAGACATGTTGGCCAAGCAAGTGGTTTGTTGGATTGGTGTTTAGAAGTGATTCGATTAGTTTTGATCCCCCTTAAATGCACATCCAAGGGGAACCCATTTTTTCAAGATCCACCAATTAACCTTTGATAAAGAGAACAAGTGGAATCTATTTACGAAATACATATATTTGTGAGCATTTGCATGAAAAGGACCCTTAAGGTCGGTATAGAGTTACGTAAGGGGTCATATAGCCTAGACATGAGTATAGTGCCAATAGAATCAGTGTAAGTCCTAGAATCATCCCCCACTCAAACCCGAAAATAATCATTTTGACTCTGGCTTAGGAAAACGAAAATATCTCCTCAACTAGAACTAGCCATAAGGTCTCTCTTCATGAGGACGCTTACATTTGTTTTTAAAATAAATCTACTCACCAGCAGACTAATAAAATAGAACATCCTTCTATATGAAATTTGTTAGTGAAAGAAACAGCAACATCTTACGTAGTTGTTAATTGTTCGCAAGATTTCGGTCCCTCTTTGGATTCAAAATTATACGTTGGAATTTACTATCCTACCATTTTAACAAACTGTCCTCAGATCAGACTTTTTCCTTACTTAAAATGTTCACAGAACACAAATTGATCAGTTTCTCAAATCTTTCTCTCAGCTCGTTTGCAGCTATACTCCTGACTTGATAAGCCCACATACCTACAATAACAAATCCCAATTTAGTGCAATTCATGCCAATTTGATCCAGAAATCACAGCTTCATTTATCTAGGAATATCAAATTCGATCTGCATTTTGCCCCATAATGGAGAAAAGATTAGACAGCAGCCAGCTGTAGATTCAGTAGCCAGACAAGGTGGGAAGTGAAGGGCATGAGAGGTCTGTCGAAAAGCCACACGGACCAGTGGTCACTAATCACTCTGGTTCAAGTCAGCTTCGGTTTAGTGGGGTCGGTTTTTGCCTCGTCATTCATAACAGCCGAAATTTCTGGGCCATTCGTCATCGCTTTTGATCGCAACAAACTCCAGAAAGAGATTATTCTCCAAGTTTCACATCCTTGTCGATTAAAGTAACCGTGCGCAAAGTTAGTACCCGAAATGTTAAAAAAAAACGTTAGTTAATTTATAAAAATTTCAACATTACTAGTTTTAGCATTTATTGGGCTTCTATGTTCCAACCTGAGTCTTTGGAAAAAATTGCATTACTATTAGTTCATGGATTTCGTGCTAATATGGAAAGAATTTTTGAAATTACATTAATACTTAATGACAACAGCTCCATAAATCTTGATGTTTAGTAATACCCTCGTCTAAATTTGTGCACGGCAGAATAAATGTGAATAAATCAGTATAAAATAACAGGACACTAAAGTTCCATGTACTTGTGTTATAAAAGGATCGCGACGATCAAAACAGAGAAGTGTGCACGTGAGCGTGGTGAGTACTGAGCACATGTATCGCTGCATATGTTGAAACATAAAGCTTGGGTAAATGATACGCAGATACGTATAGAAACACCTATTATTCACCAGGGTTGAACTGGAGAGTATTATGGAATTTATTTAATCCACCCTATGCAGTGGCTTTGTCGCACACGAATGTTCGATAAAATTGTAGTCGATCATTACAAATACATATATATGCGTGTTCAAGCTTTATTCAACGTTTCTCGTTAGTAAAAGTATTATACAGGAAGTTCACCTGGAGCTCAATTTTGCTTTTTTTTATTTCAATGACATTTCGACTAAGCAGATTTAATTTGAACTCTCTCTTGTCAAAGCAATTTTTTTCGTCAGAGTACAGTAGATTTTAGTTCTGATTTTGTACTGAAGACATATTTGGTTCAAATATAAATGAATTGCAATATCAATATTAAAATTATACAGCACGATATTGTTATGATTTCAATCGGAAATTGCACAATTTTAGGTCCTTCAGATAAAGCTTTTTTATAATTTGTGAGGCATTAAGATGAAACGTTCAACTGAAATGTTTGTTTAAATCAAATAAAAAATATCTTTGAATCACGGCCAATATTATATTTTGTTTGATTCAAATCAATGTTAGTTAATTTTGATAAACAGTTGGTTTAATTAAAAAAAAATGACTTATTGACAGGAAACAAAATTTGGTGGAATCAACCAAAATATTTTTTTGATCCTACATCAAATATTATGTTGGGTAGAGAGGGTCAGGACCAAATGGCGGAGCGAGGGCGATTTTGCATATAACATTGCTATTCGCTAATCATTTGAATGATTTTTTCTATCAAATAATCTATTTTATTGAAAAAGTGGTGCTATTAACTTAAATCCTGAAAATTTACGTTGTAAAAGAAAAATTTTGCACAAAACAGTTTTGGCAAATAAAGAATGGAAGATTCGCTGCCAGAAATAACACGTCTGCAACATTATTTGAAATAATTAGCATGAAAATTTGATCTACTGGTAGATGAAACATTATTCTATTAAGTAGTTATAAAAAATAAACTTAATGCAAGTCTAAAATGGATTAAATTTAGAAAATAGCTGAGGCTTCACTATGGGGGCAAGAGCAATCAGATATCTGCGCATTTCGTCTGCACCTATAGCTGCCTTACAGAATGTCAACGAATAATACGTCATACCACAGCTTTCACCATTTTTAATAAAAAGACCTTTTACTTCTTGCTGCATATATTTAAGAGAATATTTTCCAATGCATAAAATGCCAAAGAATCAAACCATACAATTTGTACATCCTAAGATATTTCTATTTCATAAAAACACACGCTTGGCGAGAACGACGAAATACAGCTTGTGAGAAATAATCAAATTATCAAATAATTGTTTGATTAGGATAATTAATGTGTGTGGAAATATGATATACAATAACCTGGAAATCGAAATTTAAAAAAAGGATGAACCCTACGTCTTATTAACTTTTTACAGAGCAATGAATGTTAACCGGTCGGTTTTGCCCTTTTTGAATGTTTTATTCCGAATTTTTTAATTTATTTCTACCGGAAATTTCAAGTTTTTCACTGTCAAAAGTTTCTATTTCGAAAGTCTGCAATTTTTGAAGCTTCGTTTTAAATCTATCGAATTTTTATTTACCTTAACTTAAAATTTTGTTCAATTATGAAAACCTAAATTTACTACTATAGGCTTCAAGTCTGACATTGAAAAATTCTATGTACTTCAAATTCAGAATTATTCATTTGAACTTTTGAGTTTAAAATCGGTCAATTTTTAAATTATCAAATTTATTCATTTGTACGCTTTTAATTCAAAATTGTTTAATTAAAAAGTCTTTGAAACTTAAATTACCTTTCTGTGCTTTATTTTTCAAATCAGTTTTGAATACATAAAATTTAAAACTGAGCTGTTTTGAGGGCTTGAAACTTAAATTTTGAATGGCTAGAAAAAACGGCAAATGAACAGAAATAAATTTCGAACATTCTAGTGGTCACGCTGATAATTGATTAACTTCATTTTAGAAAATAAATTTGGAAATTTTTTTTATGGTAAGATTTTATAGCATCTTTATAGCAACTGTACTCATTTGTTTAAAGATATTCAGATTTAAAAACATAGTATATATCATCGATTACGTAAATATGCGTTTTTTATCATCTAAGGTAAATAATAAATTTAATAAATTTGTAGATTTCTACTATCCATTAATA
Organism: Andricus curvator; assembly: GCA_932195095.1. Lineage (NCBI taxonomy): Eukaryota > Metazoa > Arthropoda > Insecta > Hymenoptera > Cynipidae > Andricus > Andricus curvator. Next base: position 1,926 of record CAKNYM010037361.1, on the reverse strand, counting down.
AAATTTCAGTCAATTTAGTTCACTATTTCATATTAAGAGATAAAGTTCCCTCAGTATACAAGCTTATTAGGAGCATTTCCTAAAAAGAAACGTGAACTATTGTTGGAAATGTCAGCTCGAAGTTAGACTGCGGTGGCGTAATCAAGAGTTACCTTGCAAGAAGAAGGATTCTGATATATGTGTGAGGTTATCCTCCTTCGAACATCCCCCTGCTATCATTTCAGTTCTCGAGAGTGATTTAAGTGGAAGCCTAACGTAGTAACTTGGCGATGTGCACAGATGCGAGGAATCGACAGAACTTATTCTCAGGATCATAAGCCTGGTTGCCCAACTGGGATAGGTCTCGAGTTATAAAGCTACTTTCAGTACGCACAAGCAATATTTCTATCACACCAAGAAATAAGAAGGGTAAAATAACTATATCCCAGAAACAAGACGGTTGAAAATTTAAACAAAATAAATGACACTTCCATTTTATATTGTCCAGGATCTCAACAAAGTACATAAACTAAAAGTGCAGACTTTGAAAGTGAAACATTTAATACATTAATGTCTATAACAAAATTAGAAAGTCGGAACGATGCCCCGCGAAATTATAAGAACGTGTTACTCCAAAGGGTTACCCCAACTTTCAGCATAAAGGGGTGACTTTAAATGAGTGCGATTTGTGTTATGCGGATTAGTATTCCAGCCATCGGTCGACACATCTGATTCTCCTGCGGATTTGCATCCCTTTTCTACCCCTGCCCTCTGTTCTTACTATCTCCGATATTTGCGGACATAATATTTCCCCTTCACATTTTTCTGCCCATGATTCGCGCAGAAAAACTGGAGTAAGAAACGTTTCAGGTAATGTTAGGGTACGGGTGACATCCGTCTGGGTAATTGCTAGAGGGCAGCAAATTCTTGCCCATTTATCAATTACCCATCTGACGTTACCCCGTGCCCTATCTGACTTTACCCTTCTTTAAACATTACCCACAACATTTCTTATCTCTAGTTTTTTCTCTGTGTATGACTTTTTTACTTGTCTCTCCAGCCTTTCCTTTTTCTTCAAGAGATATTCCGAACCTAAGCTTTCGTCGCCACCGCAAATGCATTTTTACCGAGTGTCGGAATATGCGGCACTCTTTATGAATAAATTGGGTGGTGCGATGGTTTGCCGCGGATCCGGTTTCTGGGTTTGTTCCGGCTCCGCGGTGAACCACGACCGCGGCGACTCTACTCCACGCACGTATATATCGCGTCCGGTGAAAACCACCCGTTCAACGTAAAACCTTTTAATCCCAAAACGCCGTCAAACCACTAACAACGAATAAGCCGGATGGTTACCACTTAATAAAACTAGTTCTAAAAATCAATAACAAGATTTTCTCGTAGCAAATGGGAAATTTGAAAGACTTAAAATTTAAAGATTTTTTATTTAAAGACTTCTAAACTTAAAGTTATGAATAAGAAGTTTTAAAAATGGCTCTGCTTTAAATTAGTGAAGTTAGGTACGCATGCCTGTTTTCTAGCGAAAATAACGCCACTAACTTGAAACTATTGGGTAGTAGTTCCAGATTTCAGTATAATATTGAAGAAAAAATATTTAAAATATATGGAATAACAAATTTCAAGGTTCACTAAAAAGCGTACAAAAATATTTCACGCCTCCAGAATTGATCGATTTCATAATAAATTAAACCGTTGAATACAAAAACAGACTACTGCCATTTCCAAAAGTCATTTGTTTTTCATGAAGTAATGTACAAAGCAAATGATAAAGAAGTGACTACTGAAAATGCAAGTAGACTACACGGAGAAAAAAATATGCCTATAATAGTAAGAGCACTAGTCATGCTTTTGTCGTAGGTTTCATTCTTGCTATCTTGGTACAAAATTCATTCATTTTAAGCAGGAATCCCTTTATCCTAAAAAAGTACA
>CAKNYM010037360.1:16981-40154 GCA_932195095.1 Andricus curvator | reverse complement strand
ACAAATTTGAAAACCTGTAGTAACTTATACTATATTCCCTATAGATCCTATACTAGAAAAGATTCTATAATAATACCTGAAAAACATAATCATCATCTTTTAAAACTTTTTTAGCTTTTTTGAGATTGTCAAACTTTGTTTGTAAACAAAAGTCGACTCTAACCTCCAAATCCTCCAATTCTCCAAATCTGAAAAAGCTGAAAAATCTTGAAAATAGTCCAGTCGCCGAGAATGAAAAATTACAAGTTAAGAATCGTGCATCCTCGGCAATCCTCGGCTTCAACGCCGAACCCATCTTCGAGGCTGACCCGAAGCCGCCACCGAAATCAAACGAAAGAGCACGAAGGAGACAGTGAAATCATCCGAACCGACAAATTTTCGTTGCCGCGGAGCGTGGAATCAAGTGACGGAGTGGGGACACACCGACACGCGGCGTTTACGTGTGTTGCCCCCACACGGGAGTCGTGGTGGGAGCCGCCAGCTCCCACAATCTGTGAACACTGCCTGTGTTAGCTAGGCTCTTTCACCCCTCTACCATACTACAATGGGACAACCGAATGTTCGGCTACTGTTTGAGATCCGGTATACTGTTATACCTGCTGCACTGATTTTTACTCTTAAGATCGGTTCCGATATCTTACTGTCGTCGGATTATCTCGGCAGAGGATAATCCGGTTGGATTTTCCCGTCGAGCTACGAATCCGGTGGACTTCAGGGCCTGCTCCTTGAATTCCTGAAACCCCTGAAAGGTTAGAGTTTCCTTGTTCACCTTCACAGTTCACATTATATTTTGTATAGGCTCTGTAATTACGTTTGAGGACGTTGAGGTTCTTCTTATTTTCTCAACTTCTTATTACGGATTTGTGAAGATAATTTCTCAATTTAATATTTATGAGTAAGCCGGAGGATTTTGGATAATTATCCATTGGACATTATTAAAATATTATTACAGCATTATGAATGTATGGAAATGTAAAAAATATTCCCTAATATGAAATATCATTTTAACAATTTTTAATTTTCAATTAACAAAATATATTTTAAATATATAAAACCAATATCAAAGGTATCATATAAATTAATTTTTAATTCAACAAACAATTTGATGGATTTAAATTTTCTTCAAAATTGGAATCATATATGTGTTTGAATTAAACAAAATTTTCTAAATTTAAGTCTTAGTTAAATTGAGTTAAGTGTATTCAAACAAAAGTTTTTCTCAGTGTCGAAGCAGCAATAAAATTTAAAACTTCAAAACATTAGATGATTTGTTGCATTTACTGATATTCATATTAATTGAGAGTTCATTACAGTAAGAGAATAAAACTGATAAATATAGATAACAAGAATATTACGACGGGTCGGGTATTTGAGTTACATCATTTAAGCCGGACTGATATCTCTCAGATAAATTATGTTCCCTAAATTATGGGGGGGGGCGGTCCGCCCTGGGAGACCAGCACTAAAGGGTCACAATAAGGGGTGACAATGCCAGGGACATAGCGAGCTTCTTCAATTGGGGGGGGGGGGGTGAGCAATTTGTCGCTGGCTTCTAAAAAAAAGTTCACCGAACCCATGCTACGCCGCCACTGCCGCCACATTTTTTAAACCAACATCAACTTTGAAAAAAAAATTTTGCAACAAAATTGCACAAGATGGGATACAAAGAATTATGTTCCTGAAAAAACTGTTTAAAAAGATATACTCAAGAAAATCAATTTATGCAAAATAATTGCACACAAAAAATTGAAATAAGAGAAATATGTTTTCAAATAACATTGTAAAACGGCTTCTTAGAGACAGATATATGACAATTGAAAAAAGGGTGAAAAAAGGAGACATCCAAACCACCTCTCTCTCAGTTCTTTATTATTTATCCGTCTTTTTTATACTACCAGGATCCAACATGCTTCGAGGCCTTTTAGACATCCTCTTCAGGAAAATCTTAATAGGAAACTAATAGGGAATATTTGTATGTTATGCTAATAATAATTAAAGAGCAGAATTGAATTTGAAGTTAATTATTGAGGAATTATGAACACCATTTACATTTTTATCTCTATTATTTCTGAGAATTGATTGTATTAAAAAAATTGAATAAAATTTCAAAAGGTAATTAAAATTTTAATCAAACAATTTTTAGAGTTTATTTGACAGTTAATCAGTTTTAAATATCTGATGAAATCAAAATCAAGAAAGCTTAAATTTCAATCTATTGTAAACACTTATCTTTTTGTAATTTTTTCCCCTTAAATCCAGTAAAAAATGTAATTTCTTCTTTTTAAAAATTATTCTTAATCACATTGAACAGAATTTAAAATTATTCTTCTCCTGAATGTATCCACTGATTTTAAAACACGACTTTCTGGTCCAAGGATATAATGCATACTGAGACAGAGACAAGTGTCTACACCCTAAATTTGAAAAAAAAAACAGATACCACAGATACTTAAAGTACTGTATTTAAAATATTTTCACAAATTTATAAAATAAATTTCTCAACAATTTAATATCTATCATTTCAGTGATATTTAAACCTGTCTTCAGGAACATTAAAGATTATTTTTATGAATAATAAAGTTAAACTACTAAATAATTTAAATGTAATATAATTGTAGTTTTGTATACACAGTATACGTATTCGATGAATCTGATTAAAGTATTCAAAGAATCATTCTTAGACTATCATTAATGCAGGTATCAATGGTGATGCTTTCATATATGAAAAGTCTTTGATTAATATGATTACGTCATACATGAAAAAATCATCTGGCAACCAAGTGTTTAACTTGTACCGGAATGCAGTGATACAACTTTTTATGTTAAATAAATTATTTTTTAATTATTTATTAATTATTTTCATTTTAACTAAAAGGAAGTAATTTTTCTGAAACTTTTGTAAATTCACAAAATTGCACAACAGAAGTTTATTTTTAAATACTTACATCCCTATCAAAAAGAATTTTCAATTTTTTTTTTCATATGTGAAATTATAGTACGTAGTTGCTAACTTTGCATTAAATTTGTTAGTAAATTCATAACAAAATGCGATACATGACTAAAAACCGATATATGCATATTTATTTTCAGAAGAAATTTACAATAATTTATACATATATTAACTTCCCTGAAACTGAAGGTACTAAAAATTGATAAGGAAAAACTTTTTATCGCTAATAAAAAATACTCTCGCAAAAACTATTAATATTCTATTCCGTTTAAGAGTTTGAAGAACACAGAACTCGTTGCACATTTTTTAATACAAATGATTAGAGGATTAAACTTCATTATTGCGTTCACATCGATAACAGTGTCGAGCGACATTATGCACAATCATTTACCCATATATTTTTCAACAATTTTTACGCTGATTCTCTCAATAAAAATAAGTAAATATACTGAAATGTAATGTAATATGAAAACATAGGCAACTCTCAACAAGATTTACAATAATGATTAATCGCTAGTCCTTTCTTGAAAGAACGCGAATTCGGTGTAGAAAGACAAATTTGATATACTAATAGTATATACTTGTTAACACTAATCTAATAAACCTGTGTACATGCTTTCGAGTATCTAAATATTGAATAGTGAAAAACAAAATTTTTACAAAATAAGATACAGAAAGATTGAATTTTTTAAAGTATTAGCAGAAAGGGCTTGCTTAAATCTGGTTAAATAAAAGACTTCATTTATTACAAAATTTTTTTTAACAAAATGGGAACATAAAGTTTAAAAGATTTTTAAGAATTTTGGAAGGTTTCAACGAAATAAATCGAATAAGACTGAAAAAATTTAAAGTAATTTTTTATGTTGGAAAATTAATTTCAAGATAAACTTAAAAAAATGTTTTAAAAGATTTTCAGAATTTTCCAGAAAGAATGTGGAAGATTTTTTTTTTAATTTTTTAGAATTTGACGAACATTTTACGAAAATTTATAGAATATTTTTAAATTTATCCCATACTTCCAAACGTTCTAAATATATTTTAAATTGACTCGAATTTTTCCTAATATTTTGTGAAATCCGGTAAAACATGAAAATTGCATTCAAATTTTATAGATTTTTTCCGGCTAATCTAGAATTAAAAAAAAAGTACTTTTCTTAAGTAGTTCAGGAAAATTATATTCACATGCATTTATGAACAAGCTGATAATACTTATTTCCTTGTTCTCAGATCTCAGATTCTAATTTTAGCTCAAATTCAAGTTTTTAAAATCTTTTAAGAAATAAATAGTTATTCGCAATTTGTATCTTGTATTAGAAATAATTTTTTCCCTAAAATAAAAAAAACTACACGCGCGTACAGAGTGCGACTGATGATGATTGTAATACACGCAATTATGAAAGCGTTATGGAATGAATCGATGATATTAAATTAATCCTTCCTATTTCAGCTTATGAATTTAGAAGACAAAAATCTCATTCCTTCGTAAGCAGGTTAATAATTTTTTTAAACCAATAAATCATAACTCTTGCCGAATGATTTCTCTATATCTCATATGGAAACAATGTGAAAGCCTTGCCGCTTGTTTCATCATTCAAACACAAAATTTCGCGGGAAGCGATTTTGATTCAGGAATATATTTTGATGCTTGTATTTTTTTTTATGATTTTCCACTATTAGGTTCAGTATTTGACACAAGCCTCTTATCTTTTTCTAAAGATTAATAGAATAAATGATTCTGCTATATCATTATATTGTCGCTAGGATTATATTAAATATATATGTTTCTACTTTAAAGTCTTTCAAATGTACGTAACGAACTTTCCAATACAATTTACATACATACATTGATTAGCAGTTCGAACTCGAAAGTTCATTGCCTCACTACCCGATTCGGGTAGTGTTTCTAGGTGGATATTTACTACCAATGTGGGCCCACCACACCCACGACGGGCCAACAGCACGCAGGTATTCCTGAACGGTTACCCATCCAAGTACTAACCGCGCCCAACAATGCTTAACTTCAGTGATCTTACGAGAACTGGTGTTTCCAGCGTGGTATCGCCGTTGGCAAATACAATTTACAACTGAAATGAAAATTATTTACATAATATCAAGAGGTTAAATCAACTCTAAATAGACCTACATTAATTAAACTGCACAAATTATACCGACAAATTCTGCGTCCACTAAATACTCTCATTGAGCTAAGAATTAAGACATCTATCATGTTATTGTGAGAAAACAATTTCAATATTTCTGTAACAGGTGGTCCTATACTTTTTTCGGTAGTGTACGTATTTTTTAACCTTCTCATTTCAATTTTAACATTTTTCTACAATGTACTTTTCGAATCTTGATTATTCCGCCCCGAAAAATAAATCTTCCTAATTAGAAAACTGTCATGTACGTTATTTTAGATTCATGATATATTTCATACTGGTTCAGACTTCAGATTTCATAAATTCATCAAGGCAGGTTGAATTTAATGTGTTTGCACCTTTGTTGCTTTAAGGAAATTAGAAGTTAGTGGGTGAAGAATTGGGCGGAGTTCTTGAAGAACTTATTTTGGACTCAGATAATAGGTATTGATGAAGTTGCATAGCTTTCTCAAACATTTAGAATATTAAGCTTTCATTGAGAATATTTTAGTGAGAATATGTTTTATATTCAGAATTTTAAAGAAATAAATAGTAAACTTATTAGAATAATTAAATGAATTTTAAACATGCTAATAATTAGTTTATTAATGTTTTACGATCGGTTATGAATTCAATTTGTGTCAAATTCATTTAATTAATTTCTTATTAATTATTTACCTGCGAAGCCAGAAAATGGCTTTGGGCTAACTCCCCAATGCAACGAATTATGCGGTTACGACACCAGTATCGCACAGTGATACCCACAATAGGCCTCTCTCGGATGGAGGCCACGGTGCAGTTGGGAGTGGCAATAGGACCGAACCGAGGCGACCACCAGGCAATGGCCCCGGACAAACGCGAGAACATCGATTTAAATGGTCGGTCCAACTCAGGAGGGACATCCTTACCTGTTGGCAAAGAAGCTCACCGGCGCGAAGAGAATTCATGCAGAGGTTACATGACCGTTGGGTCAATATGCACCCGGAATATGCTCATAAAACGGCTCAGTATTTAAGAGATCAGGTATCCTTTTTGCGCCAAAACAGATATGAAGCTCTTTATCAACAAGAAGAAGAGGAACATCCTCCAGCGAAGATTCCACCTGTTCCAGCAAGACCACCTTTGCAGATAGCCGATAATACCAATATGAGAAGTAAGAGGTCTATTAACCAAACAGTCTTTCTCAGGATGGACGAATTAGCTGAAGCTAATACTGCTGTCCACGATTTGCTCCCCGAAGATGTTAATCTCTGGAATCTGAACTGTGTAGTTTACGATAAGGCGGTCTCTCTGCTTAGCGACAATAGAAGTAACGATACTTCAGTACGCCTGAGTAAGACTCGCGAGTGTATTGCATAGCTTTAGTTTAAAGAAGACGGGGAGACGGCATGCGTCAAATGTTCAGTGCGTGATTAGCTACATAACATCAAATAAAAAATTCACTCCAAAAGTTAGGGCACTTGCTCGAAATTTAAGAAAAGCAAATCACACGCTGAACAAGTGTAAACTGTTGACCATCAAGCAGCACTGGACGCAAAAAATAAGATCTCTTTCAACAGCGAAACAGCGCCTTTAAAGGCGAGTAAAGTTTATTCAGGAAAACTCCACCTTTTCTACTCATCCTTCTCGTCTATTCAATAAAACGTCACGTGATGTTAAAAATCTGCCTAGTCGAGAAGAGATTGAAGTCTTCTGAGAGCAAGTATATGGAGATAATTATCAGCTAAATGAAGACGCTTCAGATTCTTCTTTCGTAACTTTTGCTAAAGGCAAAGGTTACAAGGTCCAGAGGAAGAGTGTCCTCTAATTACTGCTGAAGAAGTAAAGAAAGTTATCGCTAGAACTAAGAACTTTTCAGCGCCAGGGCCAGAAGAAATCAACAACTATTGGTAGAAGAAGTTCACTTCTACGCACCAAAATCTAGCTCGTATATTTACTACTTTCTTAAACGGAGAACAACCCATCCCAAAGTGGCTAGTGGACGGACTCACGGTACTGATCCCTAAGACCGGAGATTTGTCAAGTACAAAGAACTACAGGCCCATAGCTTGTTTAAACACCAGCTACAAGCTATTCACTGACATCCTCAAAGAGAGGATATTAACATCTATCGAGCCGGTATGGAGTACAATAGTTGAACAACGTGGATGCAAGAGAGGGCTGGCAGGTTGCAGGAAGAACTTGTTAATAGACAGGTGTATTGCCCGGGACTCGATCAAGTCTCGACGCAATCTGTCCATGGCTTGGATTGACTGCCGTAAGGCATTTGATAACACGAACCATTAGCTACTTATTTAACTCCTTGTGTGCCTGGAGTTGCATCCAAAAATAGTGAGATGCGTAGAAGAGCTTAAGCTTTTGTGGCGGACAAGATTTGCAATCACTTATAAGAGGGGGGTCTTCCAAGTAGACTCTCTAAGTCCGATACTGTTCTGCATCTCCCCCTTGCCTCCATCTATTGTGCTCCGAGGCAAAAGCTCTGGATACCTATGTGGCCCACCAAACAGAAGAGGATATAAGGTCAAACACCTTTTATACATGGAGGCCCTTAAACTTGTCGCTTCATCAAAAGAGTACCTTAAAATCCTTGTGGCGGCGGTAAATAGGTGCTCTAAAGCGATTGGCATCAGCTTTGGACTGGAAAAGTGAGCCTGCGTCCACCTACACCAAGAAAGACTAGAGACTACATCATCGCGTCACGATCAGGATATTTAACTCATAGGCGGAAATACCATTCAACATCTTGGTAATGGAGAACCATATACATAACTTGTAGTACCGCAAGCGGACACCCACAATATCCGTGTGTTAAAAACGGCCCTCGAAAAAAGGTATCGCCAAATTCCCAGAGAAATTTGGGCTTCCGAATTATCTGAGAAGAAAAGATCCAGGCGGCCAATATGCTGGCCGTTCCTATACTGCTCTACACGTTTGGTGCAGTAAAATGGAACATGGATGAGTTGAAGTAACTTGACCCAAGCACACGCAAGATGATGACAAGCCATCGAAGTCATCATTTTAGATCCTCCGTACCTCGAATGTACCTCCCTCGAGATAAAGGGGGTGGAGGCTTGCTAAGCTTGGAGTGTCTTCATCGAAGAACGGTTCTGGATAGAGCCTGCTCAGTTCTAAATAGCACAGATTCTCTTATGCGAATCGTATATCAACATGAATTCGTCAATACTGCGGCGTTTCTATACCGTGTTGCATATAAGGCCGCAGAGGAGCTTCGTCTTCCATTTGATTCCAGCGACTCTACACATGGCCTAGCACCATTAACACCTTAGATGCTGAAAAGTCGTGTACAGAAAGCAGAACATACGCTTCTACTAAGAGAACATGCTGACAAGCCCCTTCATGTTAAATTCTACGGCATTATACGTAGAGAAGAGCTCTCGACGGATCTGTCCAACATGTTTCTCAAGTCTCCTGGATTGAAATCGGAGACTGAGGGATTTCTGCTTGCCTGTCAAGACGGCGTTATAGACACCTTAGTTTACCGCGAGCGCATAATGAATATACCTGTAGGCGATATGCACGCTACGGGTACATAGAGAGACACAATGCGGCTCTAAATGTGTTATATTACCATCTTAGGCATTTCTATGGTGTTGATCTGTTGCCCGTCTTGCCATACGCCCAGGGGGATTTCGAGTCCGTTGTGGAAAATGATCAGTGTAAGATCTACTGGAATTTCTCATTCGCCACCACTCAACGTATCAGTGCTACGAAGCCTGATATTGTTCTCCAAGATCTGAAGAACAAGATCATTTACGTGTTGAATTCTCGGCACCAGCCGATAGTAATATCAGGGCAAAGGAGGAAGTGAAACGGGCGAAATATCAAGCACTTCTTTTCGAGCTGAGCAGGCTCTACTAAGCGTGTTTAAACAAGTTATTGGCCTGTAGTTCTCTGGGTTGGACAAGTTGCCTTTTTTTTGGCAGGAGTATAGTACGTCCTAACACCAGCCACTGCGGAATGGGCGTCTCTGACTTTAAATATGAGGTGAATATGCGGACCAAATGTTGGTGCATAAAAGTAAACTTCTTCCACCAAAAGTTCTTGATACAATCTGGTCCAGCAGCGGAAAAGTTCTTCGTGCCTCTAGGTGCTTTTTTCACCTCTTCGGCAGTGATTGATGGACATTCCTCCTCAGATTTTATGAGGTTGTCGCAAAACTCTTTGAAGTGGATGATATTGTCAGTATCTTCTTTCAACTCTAGTGTTTTTGGGATCTTGTACACCTTTCTCCAAAAAGTCTCTACCTCCTTGGGCTTGGGTGCATTTTTGACAGAAACAGGTAGATCGCTGAAGAGGCGCGATGGGTCAGCGTTCAACTTTAACCTTAAATAACTTTTGAAGGAGTAAATTTATAAAAAAATCATAAGAGACCTTTTTTGTAGAGCGTCGAATTCCCTACAAGAATATGTTATGGACTTAGCAATCTATTGAGCCATTCAAGAGATACAAGACTCCAAATAAAAAAAAAAGATTGTCACATGCTATTTAAATGGGAAATAGAAATTCGCGATGAGCGACCTCTAAATATTAATATTAAGAGCTCTGCTTTTCAAAGGCGTCTTTTTACACCTTTCCAACAGTTTTTTCCAACAGACCCTTGGCCTGAATTTTAACATCAGAAGTGAGGAAAGTGCATTACTTCATCTAGATGCTTCACTTCTAAAAACCAAAGTGAAGAAAGCAGAGGTTGAAAATTTTCACCAAGATCTACTCGACAAGAAAATGCACGGAAACTTTCACAGAAATGTCGAAAAACAGTCCTTGTCGAAGGAGCAAACTTTTTCTTTCGTCAAATCATCAGGGCTTAATTCAGGTACAGAGGGTTTTATTTTTGCATGCCCAGTGATAGGTGCAGAGCGTGTCATGCACACGCTGAGTACCTAGAACACATACTATCAGGGTGTCCGACCCACGCGGGAACGACGTATATCTATAGACATAATGCGGCCCTAAGAGTGCTTTATTACCATCTTTGTCGCTCTTACGGTGTTGGCCGCGACCCTACCCTGCCGAACGCTAAAAAGGAGATAGAGTCGATTGTCCGAAACGATAAGTGCCAAATTTTCTGGAACTACGATTTTCGGGCAGCAGTCTCCGTTGCGCACTCGAGGTCTGACATTGTTCTCCAAGACTTCGAGAAACGAACTATATTCGTGATCGAATTCTCGGCTCCGTCCGAATACAACATCACTGCCAGGGAGAAAGAAAAAGAGGAGAGGTATCAAGACCTTAAAAGAGAGCTACAACGACTGTACCCAAAATATTCGGTACAAGTAATTGTCCTTGTGATAGGTGCTCTCAACGGTGCGAAACTATCACTGGTTCGTAACCTTAAAGCCATACCCGCGTGCCAAAAATATGCCAAGGCACTTGCGAGATGGATGCAGAAAGCTGTCATCCTTGGGTCGCTTCGTGTCCTCAAGATACACGAGGGTTTCGCCGGCCTGTCGTTCTGATTTTGTCGTTGCCTATGACCACCCATCTCACGGTTGTGAGATGTGGCCATAGGTGTGATTTACCGCGTTGCTACTGGGGGCTATTGACATTTTGTTGGATGGCAGTTACTCTTAGTATTTGTATTTGTATTTATTTGTGAAAAGTCCCTAGGGCTAGACAGCCCTATAAGGAACAGGTGATACATATTAATACAATAGAATATGGTAGCGATCGATCGGACAATTAATAAAAAATAAAAATAAAATAAATAAAAATAAGCAATAGTTATTTAACAAGAATACTATGCATAAACGTAAGTAATTATACATATTTGAAAGAAAATGTATACATGCACAAGTTTATATATATCACTATTACAGATGGGCTTCAGTATTACCAATGAGTGATTTCGAGGGTAGAATTTGAGGTGTTTAATAAGTAAGCAAAAAGAAGTTTTCTAAAGTGATATTGTGACGGTGCATTTCTAATTGTAGAAGGTAGTTTATTCCAAAGTCGGGCACCACGAATCATAAAAGACCTTTGCATTTTACACGTGCGATGTGGTAGAATTTTTAGTACTTTTTTCCTTTCACGGAGTTTGGAAAGTGTCGGTTGATCTTTGTCAATAAAATGGAAGAGATTAAACAGATAATGCGGGGCTTCATTAGTAAATAGACTATAAAGCAAGTTACCCATATGAAATTGTCTTCTCTTGGCGACGTTAAGAAGTCCTGCTCTTTCTCTGTATTGAGTAATATGTTCACTTTTAGGGATGTTATAGATGAACCGAATGCAGGCATTAAGCGCACGCTCAAGTCTGACATTCAGCTCATCAGTAATATCATCATATACCACGCAGCCGTAGTCAAAGAAAGGAAGTATGAGGCTTTTCACTAGGAGGATACGAGTAGGAGTGGGAAGTGATTCTTTATTTCTGTTAAGCTGTTGGAGGACTCGAAATGTTTTCCTCGAAATATCTGAAGCTTGTTCATTCCAAGTGAGAGAACGATTAAGTATGAATCCTAAATCTTTTGCGGAGTCCACAAACGGAATGATACGCCCCTCAATCAATAGCGGAGGTAGGGTGGCGATTGTTTCGAGTGATGGAGAGGAAGAAGGGCCTATGATTATAGCCATAGTTTTAGCAGGGTTAAGAGTGAGGCCACTTGTCGAGGACCACTGCACCACCATATCGATATCCTCCTGTACCTTTCGGAGTAAGCTTTTAAGAGTAGCAATAGGTCCGGAGAGGTAAAGTTTAAAATCATCAGCATATTTATGATAGTTGCAGTAACAAAGCTCTCTACCAAGTTCAGAGGTATAGATATTAAAAAGGGTGGGCGCAAGAGAGGACCCCTGAGGAACACCACTCCCAACCTCAATGTAATTAGACCGCTCGCCATTTCTAAGCTGTACTCTTTCAGACCGGTTACTAAGATAGGATTCAAACCATTTAACCACCATATTGGAGAGGTGTAACGATTTGAGCCTGGCCAATAGTAGTTTATGGTTAACTGTATCAAATGCCTTAGAAAAGTCGAAAAGAACAAGAACCGTAATCTCCCTTGTATCTATTGCAAGTTTAATGTCAGAAGTTACTTTGAGTGAAGCTGTAAGTGTACTATGCTTTCCACGAAACCCGGATTGCATTGGATCCATTAATTTGTTAATTTCAAGGTGTGCCGTAAGCTGCTGATGGACGACACGCTCGAAAGGTTTAGACAAGGCACTAAGGATGGATATAGGGCGGAAGTCTTTAGGAGATGTAGGGTTAGATATTTTAGGAATAGGGCGAATAATCGCCTCTTTCCAGATGTCGGGAAATATACCCACCTGGAGAGATGCATTATAGATATGCAAGAGAATAGGGCCAACGATTGGCAATGCAAGGCGAATCATTTTCATTGAAATACCATCAGAACCCTGAGAATTCGATTTTACCTCGAAAAGTTTTTTTACTAGGGTTTCATGCGATATATCAGAAAAGAATAACTTGGTTTCATCAAATGTAAGGGTAACTGAGGACGTAGAAGGAGTGACATTTACAGGGGGTGTGGGCTTTGTAGTAAAGGCTGTTAGAAGGTCTGCAGGAGAGAAATTGTTATCAGGTGACAAGTGCTTAGGGGGAATAAGTCCAAGCCGTTTTAAGAGAAACCAGATGTTTTCATTTTTATTCCTGTTTTTGATAGAGTTGTAATTATATTGATTGTATGAATCCCTAATTTTGGTTTGTACTAAGTTTCTCAATTTACGAAATTCAGCTTGAATGATACTATTTTTAGTTCTTTTGGCCAATCTACGTTTTTTCTCCCTTTCTTTCATCATATCTTTGATAACAGGAGTGATCCAGTGAGTGAATTTCTTTTTAGCTTGCAGGGTATGGAGAGGCGCAAATTTATCAAAGGCTGAGGTTAAAAATGTGCTTAAGCGAATCACCTTCCTATTGATATCCCTTTCAGTAAGAATGCATTTCCAGTCATAGGTGGATAGATGTTCAAGAAATTCAGCTTCATTTATAATTTTGAGATTGCGTATAGACAGAGGGGTTTTACTACAAGAGGGGTTAAAGGAGAACAGATATTGGATGCTGATGAGGTCATCGTTTGAAAGGAATGAGATTGAGTGTTGAGTGGAAGAAAGCACTTTGTCAAAATCGTCGACAATCATTATATCAATCCATGTACTGGAATGATCAGTGTGGTGGGTAGCATTATGTGGAACTATCGATAATCTGGCGGAGAACACAACTGATTTTAAATAGTTAGTTAAATTGTTTTATATATGTATGTATGTATATATATATATATATATATATATATATATATATACTATATATCTATAGTATATGTATAAGAAAACTTAGCCAATCAGCGAGTGGTACACTAGGTTGCCACACTGTCTCTGGACCCTCTGTACGACGGCCACGTGAATAATGCCAATGTGGGTGCCTTGAGCTACTCCGCTTACGTTAAGGTCGCATGCTAGTGGGTCGCAGTTGGCGCGGAATTCAAAATGGGTATTAAAAACAATTCAAGAATTAATGTAAAGTGTATTTAATAATTAAAAAATATATATAATTAAGTGTTTGGAATGCAATGAAAATAAACGGTTACTTAGAAAATATATGTGTTATAAATTTTGTTCTTAACTGAAATCAAAAGTTATACAGTTTATATGTAATCTCGTGCATGTTATAATAACTACATATTTTAATGAAAAAAAGTGTTTTTAATACTTATTTTGATTTTCGCGCCAACCACAGCCAACCAACGTGAGACGCTCACGCAAGCGCAGTAGCTCGAGGCGCCTACATTGGCATCACTGGGCTATGTTTCTTGTCAGTTGGCAGCCGCCGCCCAGGCTCGGTCAACTCTGTAGGGGAAAATGGCGAATTTGTAGGTCTGTGGCGCGGGGATTGAGAGGCTTCGAGGGGTGCGAGATCAGTTCTCCTGCCCATCGCAGATAGCGCAAATTTGTGTGAAAAGCGCGTGAGTGGAAAATTGTTTGTTGACATTTGTTGTTGTCACGTGCTGTCTGGTGCTGTCACTGCAAGATGGTGCACATGTGACTCAAAGAACACTAAATAATGGATTGCAAAACTTGTGCAGTGAGTGGCTGTGGTTGTAAAAAAGTGAACGACAAGGAAGTGATAGGACACAAGTTTCCGACGCGACGTTCTGTGGGTTTACAGTGGGTCGAGAATACGGGCAATGAAGAGCTATATAAGTTACCGTATGAGACCATAACCTCGAAACGGTTACGTTTTTCCACGAAAAATATTAAAATGAAGGCAAAATCAAGTGAATGAGAAACGTGAAATGGAAAATAGAATGTTAATAATTAGCATTCTATTTTCCATTTCACGTTTCTTATTTATTTAATTTTGTCTTAATTCATCCTGTTTTCTCAAATTATTTTACTATTCGAAACATATAATCAAGGGACATATATATATATATATATATACCCTGGCGGACCGAACGAACGGAGCGGATACGCTACAGCGTATCCTTATAGTATCCACATCGTATCCTCTCCGTATCATGCAAGAAAAACTCATTTAAAAAGGAAGATGAACATTTCACTTGTTGAAATTCGGTTTCTACGTGAAATTTTGCGTTAAAAGGTCACGGAGTAATCGCAACAGTTTTTCTTGCAACATTAAAAACTTTAAAAAAATATAATACTTATCGATAACATGGACTGAAGGCGACTTCAAACGCATCGTCGACGGATAACGTCTATTAACTGCTACTGAACGACGATGCGCTGAATTTCGCCATTTATTTCCGACAGAGTTGACCGAGCCTGCGCCGCCCGAGTGTACGAATGAATGAGTGTACGCGCAATGTACTACTTGCAATAAATCTGTTATTTGATTAACCTTTGTCTACTAATTCTGTCTTTGTTCATTATTACCGATTCGACGTCTGAAGTAAGCAAAGAGGAAGTTGCAAATGTAATGAATATGCAATAAATGGGCCTTAAAAACCCATATTTGTGAACCCGACGTGATCGACTTCTTCACACACACTGGTGAGCCTGCGACGTCTCTTCTCAACACACTAACATCTACGTAGCACAGGAAGTTGGCTGCCAGTTCCATTTGATGCATAGGTAACATGATCAAAATTCAAGCCTCGAAATTCCAAATTTTCTGCGGAAAATCCTAATCCGCTGAGGGACGCTCAAATTCGAACCAAGCATCATGGCGACGGGTCACTGAAGGACGATAACGCATCTTCTACATCATCGAGATTACAACAACTTCTACAAATTCGGAAAAATCTTGTAAGTTCACGTTTATAAATATTTTTCGCGAATAGAGCGAAAATAATTTTTTTTTTCTTTACGCGCCTTTTTCGTGAATTCGAAGAACATTTTGTGACGCGTTTTTACTCCAGATTAAAAAAAAGGCGGGAAGGTGACATTTAGAAAATTCGATCTCGTGAACTCAATAAGCCTAATAATATTAGCTAACAATCGAGATTGCCACATATATGTGAAAATATAGTCGTAAATTCAGTGAAGTGTTGTAAATTTTTCGATCCTAGACATTTTCGAAATTGTCACATCGTGTTTTTGTAACATCATGAAGCGTTCTCCTCTCAACAGTTATAGCGGCTGTTTAAATAATTGTGCAGTAATACGTGACGAAATTTATCTTCAGTTCAAAGTTTTTATAAAAAAGTACGCATTTTTTTAGCGAATGTTTTACAAATTTACATTCTTCGCGCCGTGATTAAATGATTGCGCGGAAATTTAACCAAATATTTTACAAGAATTTAGAAATTTTATCTTTCGCAATTCAAGCGTAGTTGACAGAGCGTGGCCACCAACTCCTTTTTTAATATTTATGAAAGCTAACACTTTAAATTCTTCTGCAAATTCGCAATGAACACAAGTACTGGCTGTAAACCTTTTTTCAGTTGGACGCATTTTTGGTGGGTCAATGTCGCCCTCTTGAATGCCGATAAACGCACTTCATTCCCACGTCATTGTTTATCACTGATTGAGAGGATTTCTTGGCGATATCTGAGCAACCTGCATCTATTATTATTATAATAATTCAAAGGTAACTTCTTCTTCGCGTGATATTTATTGCAAAAAGTTGAATTATTTCAAGTGTTAAATTCGCAGTACTGAATTCCGCAATATAGATTGTCACATACTTTCAGGAAATATCTTGCATATATTCCTGAGCAAACTTAAATTTAGTAAAAATGGCTAGACGTAACGCGGACAAGATTAATTTAGCACAAATTGTTGTTCAGCTCGCAGCAATCGAGCAAAACGTCCGGATCCGCACCGTACTCAAAAAATGCCCAAATTTTATCGAGATTATCCATCCTCGCGGTTCGTGAAAGTTGAAGCATCAGAACCGCGTTCTAACAACCTTTGCGGTCAAATTAAAGCGGCAGTCAATGCAACGACGCAGTAATAAAAAGCATTCTTCTGGAGCAGCTTCCTGTTCAAGCCAGGGCTATATTGGACATGTCAAGCGTGAGCGATCTGCAAGGTTTGGCAGAACTTGCCGACGAAGTAATGGAGGCAACCCGAACCTCAGATTGATCAGTTTCGTCGGTCACTTCTGATAACAACCATTATCAGCCCGGTGTCTGTGCGCTTTCTATTCTGCCACCCATCGACGGTTTGAGAACCATCATGAAGCCATTTACCAAGCAGCTGGAAAAGCTAACCAATGAAATTCGCCGCTCGAAATTAATCAGTCGCGTTCTAACTCACGATCTAGAAATAGCGGAAATAACCAACCCGCTAAGAGTGCAGAAGGACGGTGTTTTTATTATAAACGTCTCAGAAACGACGCAAAAAAAAATGCACCAAACCATGTTCCTGGGTTGATATTCCGCCTCCGAAAACTAGATAGGCCTATACGTATGGAGACAGCTGAGATAGGCTCTAAGCAATCGAAACTTCTCCACATTCGCGATGTTGATTCTGGGTTAATATTTTCAATCGACACCAGGTCGGATATTTCCTTACTCCCGGCAGAAAAGCTAACCTTACAACAAAAACCAAACGACCTCACACTTTTTGCTGCGAATGTTTCGCGCGTAAATACATTTGGCGATAAATGCATGCAAATTAACTTTAATATCAAACGCAGTATGACGTGGAATTTTTGTGTCGCACCAATACCTGACCCAATAATCAGGGCATATTTGCTCGCACACTTCAAGATTGTCCCGTACCTACACAAATCTCGCCTCGGGGACACCACCACCGGTCTCAGCGTGCAAGGTTTCTTGAAAACCGCCTCCGTTCACGGAGTGAGCATATTGAAGCAAAATGATAAATTCTCAAAAATTTTAGCTGACTTTCCAGAGATAACCTCTGTCGCTCAAAATTTAAATAATATTCATGGTGAAGTTCAGCATCATATCATGAAAACCGGTCCACCTATCGCCGAACGGGCACGTCGTCTCGCTCACGATAAATTGTTCGCAGCCAAGGCTGCTTTTGAACAAATGATCAAAGAGGGTATTTGCAGGTCTTCCTGCAGTCCGTGGGCATAACCCATCAATATAGTCAAGAAGAAAAACGGGGAATGAAGAATCTGCGGAGATTTGCGTCAACTCAACTCCGTTACCGTTCCGGACAGATATCTCGTATCGCATTTGAATGATTTTTCGGTTATGCTACGTAACAAAAAAATATTTTCGAAACTGGTTCCACATAAGGCATACCTCCAGATCCATATTGCTTCGGAAGACGTTCCTAAAACCGTGGTCATGTCCCCCTTTGGACTGTACTAACTGTCTTAACTTTGCCTTCGCCTATATCTCATCGCCTCCTCAAGTGCCGAGGAATATGAGATGCATCTTAGGAAAGTATTAGAGCGTTTGAAGGAATTTCCATTATGCATTAACTAGAGCAAGTGCTAATTCGGCCGACACGAGCCAGAATTTCTTGGCTATCTTGTTAACTGCGACGGTTGCGTGTCGACTGCGGAGAAAGTTCTCGCTATCACGTTATATCCAAAGCCAAGAACGATCGCTGAGCTCCGCCGTTTTCTCGACATGAAAAACTTCTACAGAAGAAGATTGCCTCATGCCGCTGTAGTCCAGGACCCGCTCAACGATTATCTTTGGGATAGTAAGAAAAATAATAAAAGGGAGATCCCTTGGATTCCGGAAACGGAAGCTGCGTTTGAACGGGTGAAAGACGGCCTAGCCAATGCTGCATTACTATCACATCCCGCGCGTGAAGCGGAAACTCGAGTCGTCACTGATGAATGAGATTTTTGTATGGGCGTTTCGCTCGAGCAAAAGCTCGACTAAGCTCGTGATATCTTGTGATATACAAAATGAAATAATATGCTCCTTGCGCAGATTTATTCGGTAATCCCTACGGAAAAACTTTCTCACTGGAATTTCTCTGAGAATGAACGATTTGTACCTTCTTTTTAATGTAAACACGGGCGAACGGGACAAGCAGGATTGTCGGGAGATTGCATAACGTTCAGGGGCACTTTCAAGCCATCACGCGCACGTCCCATTCTCCGATCCGTCCCTTTAATTGGTGCGAATCATGCACAGCGTGTCAACAATAACAAATTTCGCAGCACAACCATCCACCACATGCTCAATTCACAGCCCCGGACGGTCGTTTTCGGCATGTTCATATGGACATCGTCGGCCCGCTCCCGGAGAGCAACGGTCGTAGGTACTTAAATTCATCGGCTGTAATAGAATCAGCACAATCACCTATCATCCCGAATCCAACGGCATGATAAAACGTTGGCATAGGTCCCTGAAATCGGCGATCATGTGCCACGCGGATCGCGAATGGTCTTCGTTACTTTCGACCGTTTTACTTGGCCTTAGGTCAAACGTTTTGGACGTCGGTGCATCACCGGCGGAGTTCACGTTCGGTACCACTCTCCGTACTCCCGGAGAATTCGTCTTACCTGACGATTTTACGCCAGAATGGCATATCTTCTTGGAAGAATTCCGCGAACATACGCGTAAGGTAAAACCAATACCAATACAGCGCAAGTAACGATAGTAACGTTATTCCTTCACTTCGAACTTACGCTCTTAAAAAAATAGTCAATTTTAATGTACCCAACTGATTAGAGCTATAATCGCGGTAAGTTTAGTGTTTTAGAAAATTGTGTTATTGTACAGTTCGTAATTACAGAATTTTACTATGTAAAATGAAAATTACCATTGTCTACACGAAAAGACTGATATTTCTAATATCCAATTCTCATTACAGATCTATCCTTTTTAATAAATTTCTACGCGCACTGTAAATAAAATATAAACATATATTGCGTAGATCCACTACCTGACTAGGAGATCTCTTCAAATGTACAATGTAAGTTATCCTATCGTATACGCATCATTGGCGATATTAGATAATAAGTGTACAAATTTGTATTTTTAGAAAACCAAAAAATGTATTTTGAACGAACGCTTACTTCAGCGAAAAATTGTATGTACTTCCTTAGTCTTTTTTTTCTACATTTGGTAAACACTAATTGTAACGAAATATCCATGGACCTTACTGATCTTAAATCTTTTATATATTTTAAATACATTTTGTGAAACATTTATTGTCTTTACCAGTCTTAACTCTTTAATATCCTCAAAAAACCTCATAAAAAATCTTTTTTCGGGTCTGGAGATCAGACCATGTTTATTATATGTTTTCGGGGTCGCTGAATCCAAATCCGAGGTCCGAAAAACCCCAGCACATCAGGGCTCTGACATAACCTCAAAAAAACCTTATAAAAAATCTTTTTTCAGATCTGGCGGTCAGACCATGTTTTCTATATGTATTTGGGGTCGCTGAATCCGAATACGAGGTCCAAAAAAACCCAGAACGTTAGAGTTCTGACATAACCTCAAAAATCCTCATAAAAATTTTTTTCGAGTCCGGGGGTCAGACCATGTTTATTAGGTTTTTGGGTTCACTGAATTCGAATCCTGAGGATCCGACTCTGCATCGTAAAACGCTTGCGTGCGCCTGCCATGACGGCATCAAAGCACGTAAGTCGCATGAATAAATTTCGCGAGTTTGTTTGAAAATCAAAACCCTGAAGTGCTGGATTTTTTAGACTACGGATTCGGATTCAGCGACCCCAAAAACATATATTAAATATGGTCTGACCTCCAGACCGGATACAAATTTTTTATGAGGATTTTTTTAGGTTATGTCCGAACCCTGGAGTGCTGGGGTTTTTTGGGCCTCGGATTCGGATACAGCGACCCAAAAAACATATAGGAAATATGGTCTGACCTTCAGACCCGAAAAAAAATTTGTTATGAGGTTATGTCAGAACCCTGGAGTTCTGGGGTTTTTTGGACCTCGGATTCCGATTCAGCGACCCCAAAAACATATAGGAAACATGGTCTGACCTCCAGACCCGACAAAATATTTTTATGAGGTTTTTTGAGGTTATGCCAGAATCCTGACGTGCTGGGGTTTTTTGGACCTCGGATTCGGATTCAGCGACCCCAAAAATCTATCTTAAACATGGTCTGACCTCCAGATCCGAAAAAAGATTTTTTTTGTGTGGCTGTGTAATCGTTGTTACTCTGGGGGAGTACAGTAGGCTCTCTCATTTTTCACCTTCTTACGCAGAGTTTCGACACTATAAATACTCTATGGTTCATGGCGGCTTAGCGAGGTTCGACTCTATGCAACAATTCCATGGTCTATGGCGCGGGACCGAGTTCCCGCTCTTCGACGCGTAGGCCACGGAGTGATAATAAGGAGACCGATCCTGCTGTAGAAACCGCCTCGAATTTTGACGGTGGTAACTGCACCTTTATTTCCAGACTTAGGCATTTAGAACCAGCACTCTTAACCGTTAGCGCATGTGCACTGAGATCTGCTATCTCTTTCTCTCCCGCGAGAAGCGTGTGACTGAGTATCAGTGTTTCAATGACAACTGAAAAGGAAGGTTATGTTCGTCTTACACTGCGAAACACAACACGCAATTGTTATATCTTGAAGATTTAATTTTGCAACACTTACATTTTCTTCAACATGCAAACACTTTTGCAATTTCCCATAAAATGTATATAACCTCACTTTTCACATCTTGTTGTCATTCACTTGTCATTAAACCACTGTCACTTACTCGCACGCTTCTCGTGGGAGGAAATGAAATAGCAGATCTCAGTGCGCATGTGCCAACGATTAAGAGTGCTGGCTCTGAACAGCTGAGCCTGGCAATAAAGGTAAATTTACTACAGTCAAAACGCATGTACGGAGTTCGGCCTCCTTATGATTACTTCGTGGTGTAGGCTATTCCTCAACGAAAGCCATGTTTCTCGTCAGTTGGCAGGCGGCCGACCGAGTGTACGTATGAATGAGTGAACGCGCAATGTACTACTTGCAATAAATCTGTTATTTGGTCAACCTTTGTCTACTAATTCTATCGTTGTGCTTTATTACTTATTCGACGTCTGAAGAAAGCAAAGAGGAAGTTGCAAATGTAATGAATATGCAATAAATGGGCCTTCAAAACCCATACTCCCGTTTTCTGATTCGCTTAAACGAATTGAGACGCATTTAGATGTATTGAGACAGCGCGCATTGAATGCGTGTGAATTCATATGTGACCGTGCACGAAGAAAGGGACCTAACGCGTGGTAGCTTCATTTTACAGGAGGAGCGATTGAAGAGACGGTCCAACACAGGAACTCCATAAAAGGCCCTCGCTTGGCAGTTGAATAACAATTCGAATTTTTTAAATATAGAAATAATATTTTTTATAATGAAAGAGAAAATAAAAAACTATCGATAGGTGTAAAAAACTGATAATTGATTTTTTCCGCATTAGGCCCCTTTCTTCGCGGATGGTCACATGAATACGTGGTCAAGGTCAATTCGAAAAAAATTAATAAAGAGTACATGCGTCGAGACTTGAATCAGCGAAGCCTCGTATATCAGTCCACAGTGTCTCCACTCAGCTGCGGCCAATTCACTAAACATTTACAATAAATTCTGTATGCTCTGCACGTTGGTTTTCCTTTAACGGATTAAATTCTATAAATTAACACTTGCCTTAATTGGCCGTGACGAATTGGGATGAATTCGAGTGTGTATTTTACTCTCATGAATTCAGATGCATTGACCAATGTTGAAGCGTTTGCGTGCTGACGCATTAAGTGAATTCGCTGACTTCAAACTTTTGCACTATATTGATACGTATAGAAAGATTTAAAATTGAAATAACTTCTTTTAGAATTTATACGCATTGACGCATGGGTCCAATGCGTCATTGTCGCAAAGCGGGATTTGCGGGGTGTCTCTGAAAGTTTTGGAATAGTTCAATCTCCAGGTCTATTTGTGTCAATTATTGCTAATTTTCAAAACTTTTTATTTAAAGTCTTCTGAACAATTTAATACTATACAATTAAAAATTTGAAACCTTTAACATTTAAAGATTTCAAGATTAGGCATTGCAAACCAAATTATTTGAAATATTCATAATTGTAATATTGCGCGGAATGTGCGCGTCGTGTGTGTTACAAACGAAAACTGGAGAGGGCGCATTGCAGGCACGTGCGTTTACCCAATTCAATCCGATTGGGAACAATTGACACAAGCAGCAACAATTTAAACTGATTCAATTTTTGATCACTCTCAATCATTAGAAACCGCGTCCAATTGATTATTTGTAGAAGGGGTCCCTCTGTCCATTGTCCAAGCCCATTGGATCGAACGAATTACTTAAATGTTTAGAAGTTAAGGACAATATTTATGGGGATATTTACAAGTTTAACTCAAAACCCTCTAAATCTTGAAGGAATTTAACTAAAACGCTGCAGCCCAGCTAAAGGGATATTGTGAGATTTGTCCAGTACCGATTTTAAATTTGAACGAGAAAATATTTTAAATTGCATGAAAAATTAAGAGCGTTCCTGTAAAACAAATGAATAACTCATACCAATTAAATCTGTGAAAAAATCCAGAAAAAAACGCACTTTGTCCTCTCTACGATAAAAACACATAAAAACAGTAAAATAAAATAATTTGTTTAAACAATTTTAATTTGCGGAAACATTTAAGAGTATCCTTCAAAAATAATGTAGTACCTAAAAATATTAAAATCTTTCGAGATATGGCAAAAATAAAATATTTAGAC
>CAKNYM010037360.1:3528-16971 GCA_932195095.1 Andricus curvator | reverse complement strand
AACAAAGTAGAACCTAAAAATATTTCAATTTTTCGAAAATTTGGTGAGATAAAATGTTTCTCCTGAGTTTCTTAGGTAAACACAAAACTTGGACAAACTGTCGAATTGTAAACAATATACTGAAATGTGGAATTATTCGTAACACACCATCGCGCTTAAATATTACATTTACAAAAAGCTGACTTTTTCCCAGTTTAAAGCAATGGGTAATATAATGGTCTTCCCGATGTGAGAGAAGAGAAATTCTAAAAAATTCCACCAAGTATAAATAAGAAACACCCTAATGAGCCCACACTAGTACTTGAGGACGGGGATGCCTTATGTGTTAAAGCCCTGATTTTATTGATAAGTTGAGAGAACTCTTGAGAATTAGTTTGAATCTTGTGGAGAAGGCGACATTGTGAATACAAAATTGAAAAATTGTATCGGATGAGTTCGGATTGGTTTGAATACAGATTCCGGAATAGATAAAAATAGTTCGGAATGGTTCACAATAATTTATGTACTACTAGTACACATCCTTTCTATCTAGTCTGAATCTAAAAGCGTTTAAACGTAAAGAGCATTATTCATAGAACCACTCTGAGGGAACCGCAGTTCGTCTAGAATAGAGCTTGATCAGACAAGCGACGCATCACAAGAAAAGACGCACTTTCTTCTTGAGAGCATCTATTTATGAGTTCTCCCCACTGGTGGCTCGGCGTACCCCCACTTCAATGCTGTTGCTACCTGTATGCTTTGTGGCATATATGAAAGTATCCATAACGCGTTGTGGCATATATGAAAGCATCCACAATTCGTTATGGCATATATGAAAGTATCCAAAACGTGTTGTGGCATACATGATGCATCCGCGGCCTCGGATTGCGGATAAAGGATCCCTGTACCGAGAGTTTCTGACGAATTTGGTTACGAAACTAAATAGGAAGTCACAGACATTGGTCCAGGGGTGGTCCAGAAGAAAAAATCCCCAATCCAAGGGGTGAATTGGAAGAGAAAATCGATGGGGTGCAGCCAGGAGAATTCATTCTAGGATTTGAAGATTGCCGTTTCAAGAATGATGCCTTTATCGTCATTTATTCGGACGAAGTGTTCCCAACTTGGTTCGCTGAAGCTATGGGCAAACTACATCCTTGGGAGGGAGTAGAGTTGCTCAAGGGAGATTTGAGCCACGGGGTACTCCAATTCTGATTTGTGCCGCTGTACCGGAACTAGTTGACCTTTTATGAATTTTGATTGGCTTGAGCAGGCGCGATATTCAAATCACAATTTTATTTGCAAGAAGATTTAATACAGAATAGAAACAACACTCATCTCACGAACATTATAAATTATTAAGGAGGTTAGTTATTAAGGTTAGGGAAGAATAATATTTACTTTGAAACACATATAATACTTCAAAAATTTCATAAACAAAGGCACAAAAAAAATAACACTGTTCAAACTTTTGCCGCCCCATGAGAATATCAAACTTCCGGTACAGCGGCGAACACTGGAACGGGAAACGTGTCTCAACTCTCCCTAGAGGATCTCTAGGAAGGAGCAAAGATTAAAGTGATCGACAACAAAGACCACCCAAAAGCAGTTAAGCTCTTAGCCTCGATTCTCGGCGTGTTCGTAGAACGGACGGGTAATACAGCTACTTAATTTGTTATAACTGCGGAGCCAGGTATGGTCCAGAGTCTGAAGAAGATCGACTGCAGGCCGCACTATGTGTTGAAGAGGATTAACATGAAGATCCTCTCAAAAACCAAAACCATATTCGAAGACACAGGCCAGAAGCTGTCTGCGAAGGAAGTGAGCAGACAATTGGAAGTTGAAATGGACACAGATATCCCCCTTCTAATCTGGATTTTATCCAGATTAATGTTCGTCACCCTAAATATCAATAAAATATTAACTCATATTAAAATTATTAATATTAAGTAAAATATTAACGTTCACTACGATACGTATTAAGTAACAAGAGCGGATCAGTCATTTACGATGGCTCCGTTGAAACATCCGGGGCAGCACTTTTTGCCAGAGGTGATATTAAATTTATTAGTTTACCAAGGTTTTGTTCCCGAGACTTGGTAGCAATAAAGATCGATCACCATATAGGAGGCAGTTGCCACTCTATGCGGTGATTTGCACGGCGTACCTATCCTTTGGACTCTCACGACTTACACATCGAGACTTCTCGATAGAAACCAGTTTGCCTTTCAGAAAGTCCGATCTTACGTAGACGCTCTCTGTGCGTTTACCTCCCACATCCATCACACAGTGCGGAAAAAAGTTAAGTAGCAATTGCAGCGTTTCTAGATATAGAGGGGGCGTTTAGTAACACCACAATTGAGTCTATATATGATTCTGCTCAAACACACGGAGCTAGTGACAAAGTAAGTAGGTGGATGCGCTCCATGTTGAAGAGCAGAACGGTACACACTTTACTACATGGGAATGAAATGAAGGCGAAAGTTTCAAGAGGGTGCCCACAGGGAGGAGTTCTTTCATCCACCCAGTGGGCGCTTGTCATTGATGACCTGATTCGTCTATTAAAAGAATCAGACTGTTACGCTCGACGATCTGGAGATCCCGATATCAGAAAAACATGAGGGCACCTTAGTGGAACTCATGCAATCAGCGTTCAATATTGTACAGCAATGGGGCAGAGACCGTTGTTTGTCTGTTAACCCGAATAACACAGAGCTTGTGATTTTTACCAGAAGAATTAAACTTCTTGACCTTAGAAAACCCTAATTCTACGGCAGGGAAGTAGAATTGTCAAAATCAGCATACTATTGAGGCGTCATATTCGACCCCAAATTAACTTTGAAACTCCATGTTGATGCCGTGATAAAGAAAGCTAAAATGGCTTTTTGGGCCTGCAGAGGCGCAATAGGGAAAACTTGGGGCTTAAAACCCAAGATTACTTACTGTTTATATACAATGACAATGAGACCCACTATAGCATATGCATACAAAATCTGGTTGCAAGGACTGAAATAATCAGTACTATAAAATGAGTAGTAAGTCTTCAAAGAGTTTTTTATTTGCCGATCAATGGTGCTATGTAAACAACACAAACATCAACTCTTGAGATCATTCTGGATAACACTATGCGATGCTATGCGAGGATACAAATAACAAAGAGAAGGAAAGGGATTTTGTTGGTTGCCTTCTCATTTTTCTTTCCTCTTTTTTATTTTTGTCCAAAGAAACAAATTTTTTTGTTTTTTGGAATTGCAATAGGAGCATCTTGTGGTGTTTATCTACATTTGATCGTTAGATTCTTATTTTATTTTCAGGAATTCTATACATTAACTTGAGTATTGGACCTTAAATGGGATTTTGAATTTGATTTTAATCTAATTTAAAATTCTTAAATTTAAATTTGATTATATTTTCGTCATACAAACTGACGTTATGTTGCGAAAACTATCATTTATGGGACTCTTTGAGGTAGTTTTCTCTAAAAGGGAAGAGTGGCATGACGAATGGAAAAGGAAAGATTGATGTAAACCAGGAGGCATCGTTTTGTACACAGACGGCTTCAAAGACTGCTTGGGATTAGGCGCTGGAGTCTATGGAAAGAAACCAAGGGATGAAATATTGATAACACTAGGCACATTATCCACAGTTTTCGGATCGAAATAATAGGTATTTAGGCTTGTCTGGAGGAAATTTGTAAGCGGCCATATGAAGGCCGGCACATTTACATTTGCTCTGATAGTCAAGCTGCACTTAAGGCTCTTGCATGCGAGATGTTTACTTCCAGACTAGTCTGGAGCTACCTTCAGGATCTTCTTAAGGTGGCTGGTAAAAACTGGGTCAGTCTGATCTGGGTTCCCGGTCATGAAGATAATGAAGGGAATGAGAAAGTAGATGCCCTGACTAAGACGGAAGCATAAAAATCCTTGCTTGGTCCAGAATCCTATTGCGGTAGCTCATACGCATCGGCGAAAGGGGCCATAGAAAAATGGCTCCCGGAGGAGAATGTGAGATATCGGAAGGAAACTAAAAAAATGATGCATTCCAAGAAATTTATATCCAGTATGTACATGTAGTAAGAGAACTAAAGAACTCTTGAACATGGAAAGAAGGCAGCTAAGAATAGTAGTAGAAGTACTTACTAGTTACTGTCGGTTGAGAAAATAATTAACCAACATGAGGATTGGAGACAACCTACGTTCTCGAAAGTGTGATTTTCGCGAGGAGACAGCTCATTATATACTTTGTGAATATGATACATTGGCGTGTCTCAGAAGCTGATACCTCTGGGGGACTACTTTCTTACACCAGAAGATTTTCATGACATCTTTTGTGGGTTAGTGTACACCTTAATGTTAAAGGCTGATCTCATAGGAGATGATTGAATTTGCGGATGTAGTACAATAGGCCTTACCGCAGTGCTATGGGCAGTTAATGCTTTTGCTCATTTCGACCAAAAGCTGAACAATTAAAATGTATCTACTTTTTCTTCTGGAATTAATACTTTTTGTTAACTAAAGTGTGGGTTAATTTTTCTCTGAGTTTTTTACAGTGTAAAATACATTTTTATACGTATTTTACACGTGAGTCCTAAACAATTTTTTAGTATCAAAATACATTCCTGATTTATATAATTATATCTTTATTTGTATAAGATAATGTCAAAAATTTCTTCACTTAAAGTAAATGTATGCCATATACATACCTCAAATGCAATACAATTCATTCAAAGCCCTAATTTTTGAAAACTTTATAATTACAAATTTTGTAAGTGTATTATAATATTATTATATCCAAGCCCGAGTACATTACTTATTTTAATCAAAGACTTATAGGAGAGCAGAGTTGAAAATTGATGGAAAGGTGAGAAGGCGGAAAGATCTTTATTTGACATACATGAGATTCTTATTGTGAAAATATATTCATTCGAAGTGATTAAGCATACTGAAGAAAAAGACTTATTTAAAAGAATTAACACTTTTCTCTAGGTGCAGCGTATTATACTTCATTCGATACTACTGCACCGTAAAAGTTGTGCTTCGAAATATTGATTTGTACAAGAGGTGCTGTTGGGGCATTTTGAATTACATCTTATACAATTTTGGCAGCATTTACATTTGTTATCAATGTAATGTTATTCACAATTACTATGCCCAAATCCCTGTTTCGAAACAGAATTGACAATTAAAGCCGAACGGAGATTTAAACAGGATGAGCAGTAGAGAAAAAAGTTAGGAAAGGAGCGAAACATGGTAGAAAGAGATGAGGAAGAGGACATGACAAGGAAAGAAATAGGCAAGGTGTTAGGAATAATGAAAGATGGGAAGGCACCTGGTATAGATGAGATTTCTAATGAAGTCTGGAAATATGGGGGGACAGAACTAAAGGAATGGGCATGGATAATGTGTAATACAGTATGGAGAGGAGAGGAGTGGCCAAAGTTATGGAAAGAAGGAGTAGTGGTACCCATATTGAAGAAAGGCAAAAGGGAGAAGGTTAAAGATTATAGGGGTGTAACGCTAATGCAAACATTGTATAAAGTATATGTAACTATTTTGTCGGAGAGATTGAAGAAAGAAGTTGAGGAAAAATAGATAAAGCCAAATCAGATAGGGTTCAGAAAAGAAATGGGGGTTATGGACAACATATATGTTCTGAATTATCTGATAAATAAAAGGATTAGAAGGGAGAAAGGGACAATGATAACAATATTCGTGGACTGAAAGGCGATGTTCGACTCATTGGACAGAGTCGAGATAGAAAAAGTTGTGGTGAAGAAAGGAATACGAGAGGGCTTGATAAAGAGAGTATCGGAAATCTTCAGAGAGACAAAAAGCAGAGTAAAGGTAGGAGAGCAAGTAGGAGACAGTTTCTGGTTAGTTAGAGGAGTAAGGCAAGGATTTCCTCTGAGTCCACTTTTATTTAATATATTAATCTCAGACCTAGAAGAAGAAATGAAGAGAAAGGGATGGGGAGGAGTTAGGATGGGAGAAGAAAAGATATATACACTGGCATACGCGGACGATATAGTATTGATGGCAGAGGATCAAGAAGGGATGACAGGCTTAATTACAGGATCGAAGAAATACGTAGATGGGAAAAATTGAACTTGAATGTAGAAAAGACAAAGATAATGAGGTTTAGAAAAGGAGGGGGGAGAAAGAAAGAATGGACTGGGAGATGGAAAGGAGTAAAGTTAGGAGAAGTAAAGGAGTTTAAATACTTGGGATATACCTTGCAAATGAATGGAGATCTTAGAGTTCATATAAGAGAAAGGATAAAAAAAAGCGGCAGGGATAATGAAACAAATATGGGGAATGGGAAAAAGAAGGTTCAAGGAAGATTGAAGAAGGAGAATGTGGTTATTTGATACGCTGGTGTGGCCGGTAATAGGTTACGGAGCGGAAATGTGGAGATGGAAGGAAAGGAAAGAGATTGAGAGTTTACAAGAAAGGTATATAAGGTGGACGCTAGGAGTAGACTGGAGGACGCCTGGATATATGGTGAGAGAAGAAGCACAGAGAGATACAGCACAGTAGAACTAACAAGATGGGAAGAATAAAGGAGGGAGTTTTTTAGTGCTAGAGTTATAGGAGGGGAAATGGAGTAAGCTATGAAGAATTTGAGAGAAGGAAGAGGGAAAGACAATTAATGAAGAGATGAGGAATGATTGAGGAAACAAAATATAATAAATGGTATAAGATGATAAAAAAGGAACGAGTACCAAAGTAATCAGAAAAGGGATGGGGAGAGAGAAGATGGACCAGAATAGCAAGATTTAGATTAAGAAACGAGGTAAGGGAGGGGATGTATTGGGAAAAGGAAGAGAACAGAAAGTACAGAATATGTGAATGGGAGGAGGAAAGATGTGAGCATGTATGGGAAGGATGTAGGAGAGGAATGGAAGATAAAGGAAGCTGGAAAGAGAATGTGGTAAATATTCTAGGTGAGGATGGAATGGGTGATGAGTGGCTGAAGGAGTTGGAGGGGGCTAGAGGGGCGAATGAGAAAGAATGAAAGAATGGATATGGAAAAATGAGAATCAGATAGAAGAGAAGTGCAAGTGAAGGAAAAAGGAAACGGAAGTCGCATAGATTAGAAGCGTAAAGATCTGTATGTAGTTACATGTAGATATTATGTAATAGTATAAGTAGATTAAGATGCGGATGCGCTCGCTCTCACTCGCTCGCTCTCACTCGCTCGCTCTCTTGCGTTCGATCGCTCGCTCACTCTTCCGGCAGTAAACTTGCGCTAGATTAATATAGAAGTAAGGAGCTAGATATAAAAGTTGATGTAAATTGTTGTAAATATTTGTAAATAGTAAGGATAAGAGAATATAAAGTTTGTAGATGGTCTTCTAAGAAACGGAAGTCATGTAAACCCTTAGGGGACACATTAGGAATAAAGAAGAAACAGGATGAGGAAATATCACTTAACTAGTGAAAGCCAGAGCAGCTGTTAAAACTCATTCCGGCAGTAAAGTTGTTCCAAAACACCAGACTTGATTCCCAATTTATATAAACTAAATTCATCAATATCAATTACGACTGCTGATACATTTCATGGAGCAGTTCTTCTCTATAGACGCATAGTCATGGGTGACGGTTATTAAGTGGACGGTATGTAGAAATCCTTAGACCGGATTTTACGGAATATGTAATTCCATAGGCCGAAGTGTTGATAAATAAGCCAGTTTTTTTGTCATATATTTTTCATAAAAAAGAACGATCGTCAAGTTGGAGAGTTTTCCTAGGCCGGAAAATGACAAACCGCTGCACATGCTAGGCCTCATTGATGAAAAGTATTACATTAATGTTGTGGAAACTCTGAAGTTCCCAAAACGCATTTATATGTGCAAAAACGCATTGTGAGCAATTTTTATATGCCAAAATGCATTGGGGATACTTTGTATATGGAAATGGATGAAAAAAGTCGGCAAGACCCGATTAGAAGTTCAGTGTTTTTTGCACACCCCTAAAAAGAATGAATATATTTTTGTAATCCTTTAATTTTCGTAATCTTGAGAAGCCTGCAATTTTAGGAAATGATAAAGGACATAAAGTGGCACGTCAATCTGCTAAAGAGAAAATTTTATCTTTATAAATATGTCTAATTTGATGAGTGTCAATTTTTTCAAAAAACCACTAGAACCTTAATTCGGATTAATTAATTCAGAGATTACTACATGTAGCCAAGCATCATGAATCTTACTGTTGTATTTCAGAGCAAAATGCCCAGCAGAAAAATTAAAGTAGATAAAATTCTGGAAAAATTAAAAAAAAAAAAAAGATCCTAATATGTAAAAGTGGCTGAAAAATCAAATTATAAAGTTTGCATCTGTACTTAGGAACCAGTTGATTTTACACAAATATGTTCTAGATATGAAAACAACTGGTTTCTGGATAAAGCTACGTTAATAACGGCAGTGCAAAAGTTAACGATGGAACTTCAATCCTTTTCATTCGAAAGGATCTGTATGTATTGGGAAATGTACTTGATTGTTTTGAACAATTCAAATGAAACATTCTGTAGTTTTAATTTATAATGATCGGGAAAAATACTTGCAAACCAGATGAAATCATAAAACGACTAAAAAGTTCTGTTTTAGATTTTAGTGACCATAAAGTGATAATACACGATTGAAAAAAAGTGATTTTGCATGTACGGATTGAAAGTGTTTTCAAGTCACGTGGATACACTGAATTCAAAGTATTAATTTTTTTATACTAATTTTAATTTATACGTCCATGAATTTCTGTAGTTTCATTGTGTACCTAAAAATTTAAAATATAGTTTTAATCCTCTGCATTTTTTTAAAGAAAAAGGAGGATAAATAGGATACCTGAGCAAATTCCACAGCATCCTTTAGTTTTTCAGCAAGGGCGTGATTGTGTTCGAGTAGTTCTTCAACGTTGAGAAAAATGCCTGAAAGTTGATCCGGTGTAAGAAGTCCGGCTCTTAACATCGGTCGGTGAAACTCCTCCAGGATAATCTTTAAGTCTCTTCCGTATTTCTGCTCCGTCTCTACGATTTCGGTGATTATCTCTTTCCGCTCGGCGCGCTTCTTCGAACATTTCCTGCATACGCAAAGCGCATAAACGACGCCGCTGAAACGTAATAAAATATTTTTTAAATACAAAATGCAGGAGAGTTAACCACAAGCATACATTGTCCATTTTCAAGGCAATTGTTTCACAATTTAGAAATGATATTATAATTAGTTAGTTAATTGCGTTGTTTTCCTTGTTTTCCAACTTTATATAGGTTTTTTCACAAAATGCCTATGAAAACAACAGTCTCGTTGGGAAATCATTGCTGCTGTAATAGTTGGCTTTATAGTAAATAACGTTTAATATATAGAGACCACACACACACACAAACACGCACACACGCAGACAAACAGACATACATAGAGAGAGAAAGACAGAGAGAGAACTGAACTGATTGCTTATTTGTTCTGGGCAACGCCCGTAAGAACAAGAACAAATGTACATTATTACGAATATGCTCTCTTGATACTTACTCATACTTTAAACTCGCGTGCATTATAGACAGCACGATAAACCTCTTTCAGTCATTTCTCTCATCATCATCTCACCATATTCTATGCTTTCTTTATTAAGCAGATACTCAAACATTCTCGAATTGAAGCATAAAACTGATTCCGCCTCTACCACCTCCAGCGGCAATAATTTCGATAACGTCATCGCTGACACCACAAGCGATTTCTGAAATTCTACAGTGTGGCTAGACGGGACCCGTAGTCTCTCCAGTTGGCGAACCACCTTAAAGTCACTGTACAAGTGCTCTAGTTTTTGTGATTTAAGTGTTACATACGTTCGTGTTTAGTTCATCAGTCAAATCATTCCAAAAAAAAGCACAACAATAGTCAAAATGAGGGAGTATAAGTGAGGATACCAACTGCGTTCTAAGTACAATAGTTAAGGCCTTTTTATTAAACTGCAATTGCTTCAGTATGGTACACACTTTTCTACCCCAAAGTGTAGAGTAGAACCGGGACGGCAAGCATGTTCATCGCAGATACCTTGTAGAACGCCGACAGATCCTTCACTGATATTATGTTCTGAATTCGACTCTCAGGCACACCTAGGTATGTATAGGTCTCTCTAGTGCCAAGGTGTCTGATAAAACTCATATTCACAAGCTCAGAATCCGCGGGAACATTAGTCATTCGTCCTCGCTTCTGATGAATCTTAGCACACTCGTCTAACTCAAAGTCCATACCAATCTCTCTTGTGTACCCCTCAATTATATTTAAAGCACTTTGAAGTTGGCTCGAACTAGAAATATCGATCTTCAGGTCACCCATATATAATACATGAGTGACCATATGCTCGCGATGATTTTTGTCGCCTTGAAAGTACCCATGGGAATTGCGCAGTGCGAGATATAGTGGCAGAAGTGTGATGCAAAAGAGCAGAGGGCTCATGGTGTCGCCTTGAAAGACGCCCATCTGGAACGTGAGGCTGTTCGTTATAACACGATCATTTCCAGATGAGATGGTGAATATAGTTTTCCAAAGAGGAATCTCTCTATGCATCTCACTATGTATTTGGATTTGTATTTATGTCCAGAAAGTCCCTAGGGCTAATTAGCCCTCTAAGGAACAGAGTATACATAATGAAATATATAATTACAAGCACTGATCAATGAATGTCAAATGTATGGTAGAATTAGTAAAGAGTTTTAAAGGATAAATAAAATAAGATAAAATAAAGTATAAAGCTGGTAGTCTAGAATCGTATAAGCTGTACTGAAGAAGAAGAAAACAGTGAAAGAAATAATCTGTCAGAATAATATGATGATGATTGAGATTGAATAAATATTAAGTAATGGTAACGTACTATAGTAAATCGGATTTTACAGGATATATTTTAATCTGAATTTAAATCATGTTTTACCAATGGGTTATTTCTAAAGTGGAATTACTGATTTGATATAGATGTGTAGAAAGGTCATGCTTAAAGTGATATCTTGATAGAGAATTTCTTAAACTAGACAGTAATTTGTTTCAAAGACGAGCACCTCTCACAATAAATGAACTTTGAAGTTTACATGTTTGATGGGATTTTTGTTTACAAAATGGAAAAAGTTGTATAGATACTGAGGAGCTTCATTTTTCATTACTGCATACTTCAAGTTACCCATAAAGTATTGTCTTCCCTGGGCTACATCAAAAAATCCAGCTTTCTCTCTGTATTGTGTTATGTCTTCACTCTTAGGTATATTGTAAATAAATCTATTGCATGCATTGAAGGAAACCTCGAGTTTCGAATAAGGTTATCAGTAATGTCATCATATACGCTAAACAGCCTTAATCGAAAATTGGAAGGATGAGCCTTTTTACGAGGAGAATTCGAGTCAAGGTGGGATATGACTTTTTGTTACTATTTAGTTGCTGAAGGATTCGGAAAGTTTTCCTAGATATTTTTCAGATCATCTCCTTCCAAGATAATTCTAAATTTAGTATCAAGCCCAGATCC
This sequence comes from Andricus curvator, assembly GCA_932195095.1. Lineage (NCBI taxonomy): Eukaryota > Metazoa > Arthropoda > Insecta > Hymenoptera > Cynipidae > Andricus > Andricus curvator. Next base: position 5,494 of record CAKNYM010037360.1, on the reverse strand, counting down.
GAACCGACTCGACCATTGACCTGCAATGGAGGTAGGGTGGCTAGTTCTTCAGAAGAGGGTGATGTTGAGGGCCCTATGACGATTGCTTTTATTTTACTAGGATTCCACTCAGGAATCGATCCAGAGAGGAAATAGGTCCCGAAATGTATAATTTAAAATCATCCGCATATTCATTGGTGATAACCCCGGTAAGAAGGCTTGCATTCAAAGGTACTACAAATTTTAATACCTAGGAATACTGTTTCTCTCCTTCTTTTTTATATCTCCCATTAGGCAGCGAAAATATTTAGATTACAATCCCTTTCAAAGCCGATCGGAGCTGTCAAACGTAACCTGAAATAAGTGAAAGTACCATTTTCGTTTAACGCATTAGAAGGCGCTTCAAAAGCATAAAATTTGAAAAATATAGTAGGATCATGCATAACAATACATCACTTCATCACAACACAAGTTTGAGCGCGCCTAGGGCGCGCGACTGTTGGATCTCGCGCTTCGCGCTCGATTATATATTCACCTCGCGCTGCGCACTCGGGCGTATTTACATCGCGCTTTACGCTCAGCTCATCTAGATTTTTGAACTTCGTGTTCGACTTCGATGAAAAGAAAAAGTTTGTTTGCAAATCTTATGAAATTATCAAAACCTCTACATATTAAGTGATTGCTAAATTTGTTTTCATTTTAAACTGAAAAGGAACTTTATTTACTCAAGGTTCTATCGACCTTAAGGAACACATTCTCATCCCGACACTCGCGCTTCGCGCTCGATATTTGATGTGAAAATCATTTGAACCTTGCGTTCCACGCTCGGTTCTGTGCACCGTATGATAGAAAGAAAAAAGTTTGGGCCCACTTACGGCGTGCGATTTGGTAAATACACTGAGCGCGCACTTTGTGCTTCGTGTTATATGTTCTTCATATACAAATTACTAAATTTGTGTTTGATTTCAAATGAAAAATAATTATATAATTTAGGCGACAAATTTTATTAGTTAAAATTTTATTTTAGCTTGTTCCGTTGTTCAAAAAAGTTAATTTTTTTCATTTTGAATATATTCTTACAATAAAAATTGATTACAAGTTTGTAAACCTTCTTTTAATGCACAATTTTTGTTCATTTATCTGTTTTCGTACCTTGCATTGTTTTTTCAAAAATTTGATTTTTTTTACTGTCAATGTTATTTTCACGAATAAAACAAAAACTACGCATCCTATCGAAACATGATTCACAACAAATTTGTACCTCCTCCTTGAATAAACAAATTTTGTTTATATCATTTTTTTCGTAGCTCGTGTTATTCGTCTACAAATTTGATTTTTCTATTTTCAATGCTGTTTTTTACGAATAAAACAAAAACTACGCGTCATATCAAAAAGTGAGTCATTAGAAATTTGTAAATCTTTTTTAGGTGCACAATTTTGGTGGAATGATCTTTTCTCGTATCTTGCATAGTTTGACAGCAAAATGGAATTTTTTATTTTTCATCATTTTTTTGTGCGATCAAAATTTGAATTTTTCATTTTTCAAAAAATTCAAAAAACTGTTATAAAAATATTATGGGGTGTTCAAAAAGCAACGTTTTTCTCCTCTTGACTTTTTTTCATATCGTGCGTTTTTCGGCCTAAAATGTTCATTTTCGTTTGTTTTCTGGAATTTTGAAAATGCTATAACTCCAGTAATTTTTTTTTGATCACGAAAAGTCATTAGAATATTTCGTTCGTCATTTTGCGTACTACTAATAACCGTACATAGAATTTTCAAATCTTCAAAAAAAGTGGTCTCAAAAATTTTCAAAATGTGCTCACTTTTTGAATTTTCATCCAAAATAGCTGGTTAACGAACTCGTTCTTTCTCTTTAGGCCATAATAAAGTGTGCCAAAGCTCAATCAAATCTGATCATTTTTTCGAAAGTTATCGTGGCTACAGACAGACAGACAGACAGACAGACAGACAGACAGACAGACAGAC
>CAKNYM010037359.1:30781-41675 GCA_932195095.1 Andricus curvator | reverse complement strand
CAATGAATCGATCTAAAAATTTCCAGAAATCTTCCTCCAATAGTAAGGAACAAATGTCTCACTGGAAGTTGGTTCAACTCTAAAGTTCCCTCGATACTTCTTTTCGCCGAAGCTAAAAAAACGTGCTTACCGTCAGGTCTCGATTTGCAATTAATTATTATTAAACAATTTACATTTTTAACTTTTTTCTTCATTTTTCAGGCATCGCTAGGGTATAATGCGTATGTGTACCAAATTTCAAATAGTTTCAATAATATTTGTCTGAGTGGAGACGATTTATGTTTTAAAAAATAATTGAATTTGGCGAAATTTTGTCATCCCTTTTTCAATTATATTATTAAAAATATACATCGGAAAGAAAAACTTTAAATAGAAAAAAGTTCCGGCTTGTCATTCTCTACAAGCCCATATTTTTTTTAATTTAATTTTTTCAACTTTAAAATTTGGATATCATAAGACGTTTGGACAATACTTTTTGGCGTTTTCGAGCGCTCGTCCCCTTATTGCATCCGGATCCTCAATTTTAGAAATAACACAATATCAATTCCTTTAAATTTAAATTGATATAATTTTCAAAATTCTTATCTGAAATTGAATAATTGTATTTTCCGTGCCGTTTTTCAAAAATTAGTTGTGAAAACTCATAATAAAAATTATAATAATTTCGTGTTCAAATTTGAAAATCTTTTTCTATTTAAATATTCTAAATGGTAAGTGTAAAAGGTACAAGTGAAAAGGTAAGTGGTGGGATTGAAGTGGGAGGATGAAATGCCTCTCCCCCAGGAAAGGGGTATAAAAAACTGGGGGGGGGGGGGCTTGGAAATAATTTTAATATAAACATATCAATATCTCGAATAATTTTCAAGATATCGCTTAAAATTTTTTTTTTGATATATACGTAATTTTTACATTCTCATCATAATGAGAAGGTATTGATTTTATGTGAAAAATGACTTTCGTGAATTCCATCAAATTTCGACGTTTTGAGGCCCCCTGAGTCAGAAAAAATAGTTTTTACGTCGGTGTCTGTCTGTCTGTCGTTTTCGTCGTCTGTATACCGGATAACTTTTGAAAAACTCATCGGATTGGATTGTGCTTTGGCACACAGTTTCAGGGACCAAAAAGAAACATAGAATTCGTTAACCAGCTATTTTAGATAGAAATTAAAAACTTGAGAGCATTTTCAAAAGTTTTCAGACCATTTTTTCAAAATGCAGAAATTCCATGGACGGTAGTACTCAAAAATTCGAACAATTTATCCCTACGACTTTTTTCGATAAAAACAAAATCGTCAGAGTTGTAGCATTTTCAAAATCCCCCCAAAAAAACGAAAATTAACATTTTAAGCGAAACAAAGCACAATATGAAAAAAAGTCACGAGATGAAAAACGTTACTTTTTGAAAGCCTCACAAGAATGTCATGCAACAACAAAAATAGGTAAAAAGGAAATCTCTTTATTTATTTAAAACAAATTTGTTTATATACACTATGTACAATGAAGACAAAAAAAATCTTGTGAAATGAAGAACAAATAATTAAATACATTCGCTTTATTTTGTTCTGTCCAATTCAACAGTTGCGAACAGAGACACAATATTTACAAAAAATCACGTTTTGTAAATATTCTAAAAAACACGAAGGGAAAATTATAGTTTTCAATTCGTAAGATTTGAAAAGATGCGTACTACAGTTTTGTTTTGAAATCGGTCTTAAGGCCATGTGACGAGAGGGTCACGTGATCGGATTCCTACCTTACCGGCATTTTTTTATTTGTCAACTTATTTTCACACGAAGCGCCACATCGAGTTGAAAATTTTGGATACTAAATAAGAAGCACTAAGAAATGCGGCTGTGGTCCTAAATTTTTATAATTATGCAAAAAGCAAAAAAAATGTTGTTATGTATAAAATTTTTTTTTACACTAATAAGAATTTAGGACCAGAGCCGCGTTTCTCAGTGCTTCTTATTTATTATTCAAAAATTTCAACTCGATGTGGCTATTCATGTGAAAATAAGTTGACAAATAAAAAAAGTGCCGGTAAGGTAAGAATCTGGTCACGTGACCCACTCATCACATGGCCTTAAGCTGATGTCATAATTTGTTCCTCTAAATTATATGTACAAATTTGCTTTTTTAAATTTGTGTAAAAACGACTAGAAATTAATGGCAAATAAGGAACAAATATTAAAGTAATCATGAAAAATAAAAGTTGTACTTTGTTTTGCTATATCTGAATGAGCAGTTCGGATCCGAGATACGGATATTATTGTAGTATACATTTAATATATTAAAGATGAACATAATATAAAAAAATTCGCGTATTGGACAAATTTTATTTAAAAACGCGATCGTAACCTAAAATTGTTCAAAAAAATTTTATCTTGTTTGAAATTCAATGCTTTTTTATAAAAAATATTGATTTCCGGTATAAAACACCAAAATATCCTAAAGTTGTACAAAAGTTGTGAATCTTCTCTGAATTCTAATGATTAAAAAAAACAATATTTGACGAAAAATACTAATATAACATAACACAAAATTATTTAAAAAATTTTATTTTCTTTGAAATATAAATATTTTGTACTACAAATACTGATTTTCGGTGTAAAGAGATAACAAAACCTGCAATCTAAAAAAAATGTGAATCTTTGAAATTTAATTTTTTCAATTAAAAATACAAATTTCTGACGAAAAACACATACATAAGCTAAAATCGTTCAAACATTGTAAATCTTTTCCAAACTATAATTACTTTTTTGTCAAAGTACCTACCAATTTTCAATGTAAAACGACAATGCAACCTAAAATTGGTCTAAACTTTTTATTTTCGCTTGAAATATAATAATTTTTGAATCAAAATTTCAATTTCTGAAGAAAAAAACGATGAGAATTCAAAACTGTTCTACATTGCAAATTTTATAATTTTGAACAAAAATCGTTAGATTTAAATTTAATGATTTTTATTTAAAAATAACAATTTCTGGTGTAAAACGTTAACATAAGCGGAAAACGAAAATTGTTCAAAAAAATTTCTAGCTTTGAAATCTAATAATTTTTTATTAAAAATACCGATTTTTGGTGAAAATAACATATCTAACATCGCTTTTTTAGATAGGATAATCAATTAATAAAATGAAATTGCTAAAAAATCAAATTTTTTATAGATTTTTTTGTAAATTTCGAAAATTAAAAATATTTCACTTCATGTCTTTGCAAATCTTTAATTTATAAATATATTTCGGCGAGGAGCAAAGCTATAAGCATATTTTTCTATTCGGGTTGTTTTCAGAATGGTGCTTGGAAATTTTGAACATTTTAAATTTCATGTAACTCGAATTTGGCCAGTGGCGGATCCAGATTTTTTTGCGGGGGGGGGGGGGGGGTTTGCGGGGAATTTTCTCCCTTAAAATATTTTTAATATGTTATAAAACCTTATAAATCTAAACAGTTTCAATTTTCTTTTCATTAAAAACAAAAAATCTTGAGAGTTGGGGACATTTTGAATATTAAACAATGTTTCATTGTATAATTGAAAACGTTTTAAGTGATCTTTACAAATTAATATTTTTATTTCAAGGAGAAAATATTTTAGCACAAAAAATTCCAAAAATTCGTAATTTTTTTTAACACAATGCATCATAATATAATTTTTATGTTGACATTTTTCTTTAGGTTCTATAAACCACTAAAATTGAATAAAAACTTAGTAGGGTGATTGAAAAATAATTTACGTTTTTCGAAACTTGAGAAATTGCTGTTATAGATATAAAAAAGGGAAATACAAAAAGAATATGAGAAATAGTCATTTGTTAACAACAATTTATAAAAAGAACTTTTCATTTCATCGAAATATTTCATTTGTTTTCATAAGATCTGACCTCGATATAGACAATCTACAATTTTCAAATTTTTTCGAGCACTAGTTTTTTTAGATATAAATTTGAAAAAATGTTAATTCTCCTGGAAAATAAATTGTTTGTAAAGCAGTAATTTAAAAACGGTTCCTCATAGGAAAAGTGTAAAAAACGGATTTTGCTCAAAGATGCTAAAAATGATTCTACAAAATTTTGTTTTTCACAAATAACGATATTTATATTGTGATAATTTTTGCGAAGAATATTTTTTGGTACATACCTGCGATATTCTGATACCAGTTCAAGAGCAAAAATGCGCCTGGTGACTTATTTTAAGTTCCTTTTGTTACTGCAAGAGAATCATCAAACCAGTATGGTAATTTTACTCATACTTAACATAAAAGAAGATCAACGTTAAAAATGGAATCTTGAATGAAAAATAAAAACTAAAGAGGAATGACCAGGTTAACGACTCCTCTTTAAAATTTGCATTATCATGAAGAAAGTATGTACCAGGTACATATATATACCTATATCTGTATTATACTGATTTTCTAAATTCCGTGTCATCTGTTTTGCAAATACGGACACTGTGCATCTTGCATATTTATGTTTAAGGAAGTGCATCCTAACAGTAAATTGTGTCTATCAACATATTCCTTGTATTATTTTTAGAATTTGTGAACAAAAAATTTCAGGATTTTCGTATTTTTGTTGTTGAAAAATAATTTGTTTAACTGAATATATATGTAACTATTCCATTTTTGGTAGAAAACAGATCTTTCTTAGTTGAAAATTCATGTATTTTTTGAAGATTTAATTTTTTTGGTAGAAAATTAATCTTTTTAACTTCAGGATTACTTCAACGTTCGTAAAAATAATACAAAATCTTAATTTGCTGTTCGGTACTTAAGTATAAACAAAACGAAAAAAATAAAAACTGAATTCATCAACCGTATCTGGAATTTTCCAGTTGGATCATGAGAATGAAGTTAATTGTTTTGAACAGTTAAAAAATACTTACATTCCTACCCTTTTTTTGAATAACTGATGTCCGCACGGATTAAGATAATCCTATTTTTGAGAAAATAATTTTATTTTTTATTTTCAAAAGCATTTTGAAAACATTTCTAACCAAAAATGCAATTGTTACATTTTTATTTAAAAAAATGAATGTTTCACGAAAAAAATGCTATCAAAATAGTCGATTTTTCGACGAAAGAGGGGAATTTTCAACTAAAATGGTGAATCTTCAACACAAAAAAAAAACATTTTTAACAAAAGATTTTCATTGTGAATCAGGTACAGTTAAATTCAACCAAAAAAGACGAACTTTTAACAAAATACATGAATTTTTTCAAATTGAAATAATAATTTTGAACGAAAAAAGATTACTTCTTAACAAAAAATGTAATAGTTGACATTTCGACCAGAAAATATTTTTATTTCAAATCAAAAACAGTTACGTTCAACCAAAAAACAATTTTTTAAGAAAATAGTTGAATTTGCAGTAAAGACAAAAAACAAATCAAGCAGATTGTTGAAGTTTCAAGCCAAAAAAGCGAATTTTCAACAATAAAGTTGATTTTCAACCAAATAATAAAATTTTTATCCAAGAATATGAATTTTTACCAAAAAACGTGAATTTTCAGCTACAAAAGATCAATTTTCAAAAAAATAGTGCAATTTGAAACCAAACAGAGGAATTTTTAACCAAGAAGATCAATTTTCAACAAAAAAGACGTATTTTAAACAAAATATATTAATTTTCAACTATAAAAGATCAATTTGCAACCAAAAAATGTCATAATTGAATATTCAATTGAAAAAATTAATTTTTAACAAAAAAGATGAATCGTCAACTTATAATGTAATAGTTCATATATTACAACTAAAAAAATATTTAATTTTAAATCAAAAACAGTTTTATTCAACCAAAAAAATAAGTTTCAACAAAAGAGTTGAATTTTTAACCGAATGAAATGATTTTAGTTCAAAATCGTTCAATTTCGAACAAAATAATTAAATTTGTAATCAAATAATAAAATTTTTAACCGAAAAATATGAATATTCAATTAAAATAATAAGTAAAATAACCGGAATAGTTAAATTTCCGGTTGAAAAAATTCATTATCAACCTAGGAGAAATGAATATTTAACTCTGAAATTATTATTTTTATTTCTCTCCAAGTGTTTTTATAGATTTTAGAAAATTTTGAATCCCAGGATGGGTGAAAAATTTCAATTTTCCTGTATTCGGCTATAAATTGCTATGGCTATCTGCCATCACAATTTGAATGGTAAAAATGAAAAAATAGTTGAAAAAGCAATAAAATTGATTGATTGTCGTAAAAAAAAAAACGGTTTTGTAGTTACTGTTACTGAAAAAAATGTAACTAATTAACCAGTCACAGTAACTAGTTAAAAGGAACTAATTACTTCCCATCCCTGTGCATAACTAATTTTTTTCAAGAAATAGATTCATCATGTTTTGTTTGCTTTCACCACAAATAAAGACGACCCTGAATTCAGCTATACATATAGATTTAAAAATTCGGGAATTTATTTAAAAAAAAGTAATTGTCCTATTGAAAAACCAAAAACATATCTGGTTTCATCTCAGCCATATCTCTAGGAGATTTTCGAATTAGGCAAAACATTATTTTTAAACAATTAAATTGTTATGAACAATTCGGAACTCAATATAAACAAATATATCAGTCCGAAAATTGTTTCAAGCATATTAGTAGATACTTCAATCAAATACCCCTAGGAGATTTTTTATTCACCGCGAAAAAATAATTGTTTAAACAAATACAATTTTTTACGTTTTTGCTCGTTTCATTTACAATCATGTAAACTAACACTAAATAAACACAAACTAAATAAAGATAATACTATTGTCAACTGTAACGGACCAATAATAGTAACTAGGAGATTTTTGAACCATGAAAAAAAATTATTATCCAAACAATTATATTGTTTCTAATATTCATAATTTGTTTAAACAATAAGTGAACAATAATTTTTCAAAATGACAACCAGATATCGTTCCTCGAATATTACAGAAATCAGATAAATTGAAAAAAATTTTTAAAATTCAATTCAAACATTATTTTTATCCCCTCCACTCTCAATCAAAAAACCCTTTGAATATGGATTTACATATTCGGACATATAGCTAGAACTAACTAATAGTCCCAGAAAAAATCCAAAGGTATCGTCGGATGCGTCTCGGCCATATCTCTAGGAGATTTTTGAATCATGAAAACAAATATTATTTAAACAATTATATTGTTTATAATGTTTATGATTTGTTTGAACAATAAGTGAACAATAATTTGTCACAAATGACAACCAGATATCGTTCCTCGAATATTACAGATTTTTTCTGGGACTATTAGTTGGTTCTAGCTATATGTCAGAATATGGAAATCCATATTTAAAGGATTTTTCGATTGAGAGTGGAGGGGGTAAAAATAATGTTTAAATTGAAGTTTTCAAATTTTCAAAAATTTATCTACTTTCTGTAGTATTCGAGGAACGATATCTGGTTGTCATTTGTGACAAATTATTGTTCACTTATTGTTTAAACAAATTATAAACAATATAATTGTTTAAATAATAATTTTTTTTATGATTCAAAAATATCCTAGAGATATGGCCGAGACGCATCCGACGATACGTTTAGATTCTTTCTGGGACTATTAGTTCGTTCTAGCTATATGTCCGAATATGGAAATCCATATTCAAATGGTTTTTTGGTATTATTATTATTTTGGTATTAGTGTTAGTTTACATCATTTTAAATTGAACGAACAAAAACGTAAAAAATGGTTATAAACATTTCATTTGTTTAAATAATTATTTTTTCGCGGTGAATAAAAAATCTCCTAGGGGTATTTGATTGAAGTATGTACTAATATGCTTGAAACTATTTTCGGACTTATACATTTGTTTATATTGAGTTCCGAATTGTTTATCACAATTTAATTGTTTAAAAAAATTTGTTTTGCCTAATTCAAAAATCTCCTAGAGATATGGCTGAGGCGAATCCAGATATGTTTTTGGTTTTTCAATAGGACAATTACTTTTTTTAAATCAATTCCCGAATTTTCAAATCTACTAAATTCAGGGTCGTAAATAAAGTACTCTTTTGAGACCCAAAATTTTAGATCCACTCTTGCCTAGAGGTGTCATTCACGACCCTAATGGCGGGGAAAACCCTGAAAAATACCTCTATGTAAAAATTGCAGATTACGTTCTGAAAAAACTCTGGTTCGTCCAGGGAACGAATATCTGTTGGGATACGTATGTTTACTTGAACCAGTTCCTCAGTTCCTGGTGTTGCTCCTGGATAATAGAAATGGCTGAATGAAGATATTAATTAGAAATGGGTGATTCTCTATCTTATGGCCACTTATGGAAAATTTGTTTTTTGCTAAAGTATTTTGAAAGACACTACTGTTGGAAATTGTCTGTACGACTAGCGCAAGTAGGGTAAGAAGGGGCAGCGCCGACCGGTGGGGCAAAGGTGACTTTGCTTAAAACATCGCTATTACTTAACAATTCTAATTTTACTTTGCATCAAATAAATCCATTTTATTATAGAGACAGTTCTACTTACTAAAATCTTGAAGATTGACTTAAAAGAAAAATCATGCAGAAAACAGTTTTGACAACGAAAAAATGGATGATTCGCTGGCAGAAATATAAAGTTTTCAACATTAATGGTAATACTTATAGTATGAAAATTTGATATTTTGACAGATCAAACAATATCGCATCATCCAATTATAACAATGAAACGTAATTCAAGTCCAAAATATATTGAATATCGTAAATAATTGAGGCCTCCCCAGAGGGATAAGCGCGACCAAGATGATAGTTTACAACTGCTTACTAAAAAAACGGTCGGCAGAGAAAAAAATGGACTCTACCGGCCGGTAGAGCAGGTTTTTTGTATTGGTACGGTAGAAATATTTGCGTGTAGTCAATTTAAAGTACAATGTCAACGAATAAGAGGTTATATCACAGCTATCACTATTTTTATTCAAAATAATTTATTCTTCTTGCTGGATATGTTTGAAGGTAATTTTTCCAGCACATAAAGTACCACAGAAGCGAACTATCATATTTTCCCATCTTTGGATGTTTTTATTTTCATAAATAGCTGCGGTCGCCTTTTCCCTCCGGTGGGGGCAAAGCCGACGAAATACAGTTTCTTAAAAATAATTAAATTTTCAAATAATTGTTTTATTAATATAATTAATACTTATAGAGATATGATATAAAATAATATAGGACTCGAAATGAAAAAAAATGGATCAAATACACATCTTATTGATTTTAAAAAATATATTGACTGTTAACTGGTCGGCGCTGCCCCTCTTTACCCTACTAATAAAAATCACTGCTGACTTTGAAACGTGATTAATCGTTCAAAAAAGAGCGAGAAACTTTGTCTAAAAACTGGCGTAAAGCTTATGAAATTCTGCGTTAAATGACCCCTAATGAAGCTATTTTTGATCTTCCTTAGATAATATACCGCGTGAGAATTTTTTAACGAAATTTCAAGAATTTCTCGAATTTTGTACCTCGACTTCAACTCCTAGCATGATCATATTTTAAAGGTATGTAATTTTGAACGTTTTTGCTTTCTTAAAGAGGAAGCTTTGTAATGGTAAAAATTTATAAAATTGTTAAATTCATTTAATTAAACGTTCCCCGATTTAAAAATGTCTCATGCAATGTTCTAAGCAATTATCCGGATGTATGTGGATGGGTGTGTGTAGATATGTGTGAATGTCACACTTTTTGTTGAACACGATAACTTGAAGGCAGTTGCAGATAAATTTGTGAAATTTGGAGGGCTCATTTTCACCACTCATATCTCAAAACTGACCAAAGGATTTCTCAAAATATTTATTACATTTTTTTAGCACTCTATAGCATTTTAAAAATTGGTTTTATATAGCAAACCTTTTTTCATTAATATAATTCAAAGTTGATGCAAGAATAGAAAAGATTCGTTGATTCGAGACGAGTCGATTGACATATAACATTAATACATTTCATTGAAGAGTAATTAAGTTCCGATGACTCTTTTCTATGTTGCTTTGTAAATTTACAAGAATTAATGATAATTCAAACAATTTTCATATAGAAATTTAATGTTTGCCTATTTTTTAACAAATAGGTAGAGTTTGGCTATTTCTTAACAAATATGCTGAATTTTCTTACAGAATTAGCTAAGAATATCTTTCCAGTGACTTTTTTGTATGGTGATTTGCAAATTTTCAAGAATTATTGATTTATTTAAACAATTTTCATAAACAAATTAAGAACCAGGTCATTTTTCAACAAATAGGATCAATTAGTTCAGGGAATCAAGAAAAAATGTATTCCCAATAAATCTTTTCTACGATACTTTGCAAATATACAATAATTAATCATTATTTTAACAATTTTCCTAAACATATTCAGAGTTTGTCTATTTTTCAAGGAATAGGCAGAATTTATTTCCGGAGTCTCTTTTCTATGTTGCTTTGCAAGTTTACAGGAATTAATAATAATTTAAATAATTTTCATACAGAAATTTAAAGTTTGCCTATTTTTTAACAAATAGGTAGAGTTGGGCTATTTTTTAACAAATATGCTCAATTTTCTTACAGAATTAGCTAAGAATATCTTTCCAATGACTTTTTTGTATGGTGATTTCCAAATCTTCAATAATTATTAATTATTCAAACAATTTTCATAAACAAATTAAGAACCCGGTCATTTTTCAACCAATAGGATCAATTAGTTTTAGGGAATCAAGAAAGAATGTATTCCCAATAAATCTTTTCTACGATACTTTGCAAATATACAATAATTATTAATTATTTTAACAATTTTCCTAAACATATTCCGAGTTTGTCTATTTTTCAAGGAATAGGCCGAATTTATCTACGGAGTCTCTTTTCTATGTTGCTTTGCAAATTTACAAGAATTAATAATAATTTAAATAATTTTCATACAGAAATTTAAAGTTTG
>CAKNYM010037359.1:175-30771 GCA_932195095.1 Andricus curvator | reverse complement strand
ATACAGAAATTTAAAGTTTGCCTATTTTTTAACAAATAGGTAGAGTTTGGCTATTTTTTAACAAATATGCTAAATTTTCTTACAGCATTAGTTAAGAATATCTTTCCAACTTTTTGGTAAGATGATTTGCAAGTTTTCAAGAATTATTCATTATTTAAACAATGTTCATAAACAAATTATGAACCAGGTCATTTTTCAATAAATAGGATCAATTAGTTTAGGGAATCAAGAAAGAATGTATTCCCAATAAATCTTTTCTACGATACTTTGCAAATATGCAATAATTAATCATTATTTTAACAATTTTCCTAAACATATTCCGAGTTTGTCTATTTTTCAAGGAATAGGCCGAATCTATGCCAACGGCGATACCACGCTGAAAACACCAGTTCTCGTAAGATCACTGAAGTTAAGCATTGTTGGGCGCGGTTAGTACTTGGATGGGTATCCGTTCAGGAATACCTGCCTGCTGTTGGCCCGTCGTGGGTGTGGTGGGCCCACATTGGTAGTAAATATCCACCTAGAAACACTACCCGAATCGGGTAGTGAGGCAATGAACTTTCGAGTTCGAACTGCTAATCTATGTATGTATGTAATTAAGTTATCATCATTTATAATATTTGAAAAATCGTTTTTTTTTAGTTTAACTTTTTTCATCAACCTAATTCAAAATAGATGCAAGAACGCAAAAAATCTTTGATCCGAGACAAATCGCTTGACCTATAGTATTAATTCATTATTTTGAAGACTACGGAAGTTACGGTCAATTTTTCATTTATATAATTTTAAAAATCTGTAACGAACAGAAAATCTTTTTACATTAACGTAAATCAAAGTTCATGTAAAATATAAAAGGCTTTTTATTTTGACTTCCTCCGTGAGGAAGCAAATATATTTGCTAATTAATTATAATGAGAAAGCAAAGTGCTCATCAAATTTGCACCAAAAAAATTGTAAATACACTCAACTCCCGCTTTAAGAACGGTTTTGGGTATGGCTTGCAAGTAGCCTTGATCCTCAATCGGGGGAATCCAAACGTAAACAGTCAATGCCGTGTGAACCATTTCCTCATATTACGGTTCTAGGAATTCGTAAACCGCGAGTTCTTTTATCAGGAGTTGAGCGAAGTTTGGCCGAAACAGAATAGAAATTTGATTTAAGAGAAATTATCTAGCTTAAGGGAAACCAACCAAATTAAAGAGAATTCGGCGGAATTCACATTGAATTTAAATTATTGCAAAGTTATTTCAATTCGATTTAAAGTCGAAATGTCTTAGTCCGCATACAAAAATACTTCCATTGAAAATTAAACATATACAAATAAAGAGAAAAGAAAAGTAAAGTAAAGCTACATTTTATTTGGAGAGTTTTTATCACGTAATAACATATGAGCGAAAAACAATTTCGCAAAATCATACTACGTAATATAGCACACAACGAGAAATAGATTTTTTTCAACTTAAGGATATTTGCATAAATTTCCGTGTTCAACCTTGAAAAAATGCGTCGCACACTTTATTCATTTTAAAATTATGTATTAGCCATCACATATGTCCTAAAAAAATCAAGACCGCTGGCAAGACTATTTCGTACCTAAGATGGCACATGAAATTTTTAACTTATTATATAATCCAATCTTTCTTGTTTTACTTTGGCCTTTGATTTAAATTTCTTATTTCTTATTTGCATGAAAGAGAAGCTTGAATATCGGGAATAACGTCAATGAATAGCTCAAATAGAGATTTTTTTCTATTATAAATAATGCGTTTGTTTTAAACTAATTCACAGAGCACTATTTTATATTATTTTTAAACCATAATGTGTGATCGGTTCTGAATTTTGAGGCCGCTCGGTTGAATATTTTTGTCTAATTTTTTTGCATACGTCATCTACATAATCATATCTAAAAGCATATAGAGCCGGTTTTTCGATAAAAAGGTTTATGTTTTGTTTAATAATCAAAAATAAAAAACAATAGCAGTGAGGAACAGTGTTAACTGTCTCTGCATTTTTTCGGCGTGCCTGTGGACCCTTGTCAAACGCCAGTCGGCAGACACCCCGGAGCGAGTCGAAAACTGACATTGTAAAATCATGGATTAATTTAATTTTAATTAGCAGAATTTATTTATTTATATATTCACAAGAAATTGAAAAAAAATCATAGAAGTCGGTTAATATTTGCACTAATAATGGAAATCTTTAGATAATAAATAACTTCTGTGCATTTACACTGCAGTTTTCAATATGAATTTTTTTAAATCTATAAGTAAAGGGCTTCCAAGTTTTCTTAAATAACTTTGACTTTTTTAAACAATTATTATTTATTTAAACAATTTTTCCCCCTGTAACGCTTAGTGCTAACTTTCTATGCATTTTCGTCGCGTATATTCTATAATGTTTAATATAAACATTTTATAGAAAAATCGGCTCTGTGTGCTTCGAGATATGATTATGTAGATGACGTATGCAAGAAATTAGAGAAAAATATTCACCCGTGTGGCTTCAAAATTCAGAACCGATTACTCAGTTGCTGAATATTTTAAACAAAAAACAGTACTTTTACCATTCGTTAATTTTGTCAATAATTCCAGAAAATAATATTTTTTTACGATTTACGGGGAAAAAATTGTTCAAACAAATAATTTTTTTTGAAGTACTGATTATCCTGAAGAAAATATATTAATCTCTAATATGCCCATTTTGTCATTAATTCCAGAAAAAAAGTTTCCATAATTCTTACGACTTACAGGGGAAAACAATTGTTCAAATAAATAATAATTGTTTGAACAAGTCAAAGTTATTTAAAAAATACTTGGAAACTCTTCACTTATGACGCAAAAATTATTCATGCTGTACAAATTCCAAAAAATACCGTCTTCAGTGTGAATTTGATAGAAAACTGTAGTATAAATGCACAGAAGTTATTTATTACCTAAAGATTTCCATTATTACTGCAAATATTCACCGATTTTCATGGATCTTTTTTCACATTCTTGCAATTATATAAATAAATTAATTCTGCTAATTAAAATTAAATTAATCCATGGCTTCACAATGTCAGTTTTTCTAACCGGTCGTGATCTCATAACAAAGTAAGGGTCATTTGTTCCGGGTAATTCTACTCGCTTCGGGGTGTCTGTCGACTGGCGTTTGACAAGGGTCCACAGGGACGCCGCGAAAATGCAGAGACAGTTAACACTGTGCGTCACTACTATTGTTCTTTATTTTTGATTATTAAACAAAACATAAACATTTTATCGAAAAACCGGCTCTGTGTGCTTTTAGATATGATTATGTAGATGTCGTATGCAAAAAAATTAGAAAAAAATATTCAACGGTGCGACCTCGAAATTCAGAACCGATTACACATTTAAAATCAAATGATTATTTTTATTATGAAACATGGAAAATGACTTTTTTTTTACTATGGAACGTTTCCAAATTAAACCATTTTTAACTCTATTTATATCTGAAAATATTTCCAATTACCAATTTCGCCTACCCTGAAAGGGAAATGGCTTAATGGTATACTTACGAAGAATTGTGTTAATAAAAGTTTTTACACACAAAACTGTTGAAATGTCAATTATTTCAACTAATCTAAATCGTTTAAAAATTAAAAATGTTCAAATTGTTAATTAATATACTTTTCAAAATTGAACTATCTCTTATCATCTCATCATTTTTGAGGCTTGAATTTGATAAATTATTTCTTAATTTTTCATGACTTTGAATTTATTCTGGAGGAATTTAATTGAAAAAATGTGTATTTCAAATCTTTCAATCTGGAAAGTGTAAAATTATGAAATCTTTTAATTTGATGTCCTATGATTTTGAAGAATTCAAATTTATATATATATAAAATTAAATTTAAAACCGACTATCAAGGCTATTAATATAAACTTTTGTAACTATGAAAGATTTAATAAGCCAAAAAATAAATTTTCTATAAAAAAGTTGAATTTTTAAATCGAAAATATAAATATTTAACAAAAAAGTGTATTCTCAACAAAATAGTTGCATTTTTAATTAAAAAAGGACATTTAAAACCAAGAAGATTAGTCTTCTACCAAAAAGACGAATTTCCAAGAAAATGCATGAGTTTCCAAACAAATATTTGAATTTTTCAGTTGAAAAATTCAATTTTCAATCAAAAATGGAAAAGTTAAGTTTTCAGTAAAAAAATTCATTTAAAAAAAATGTATTTGCAACCAAATTTTCAATCAAAGATATGAATTTTCAACTACAAGGATAAATTTTCCAAACTAAAAGAATAAAAAAAAAAATTTCAGTCAAGAAACAAAAAAAAAAGTTTATTTACATTGTTGACTTTTCAAGCCAGAATAATTTTATTTGCAACCCGAAAATTTGAATTTTTAACGCAAAAGTTAATTCCAACAAAACAGTTGCATTTTTTACCGAAAAAGAGGAAATTATAAAAACCAATAAAATTAGATTTTTACCAAAAAAGATGAATTTTCAACAAAATAAATACATTTTCAAACAAATAGTTGAATTTTTAACAAATAAAAATAAATTTTCTATAAAAAATGGAAAAGCTAAGTTTTCAGTAAAAGGAATTCATTAAAAAAAAAAAAAATGAATTGTCAATAGAATTTTCAACCAATGAGATACATTTTCCATCTTAAAAGAAGAGTTAAAAATAAGATTTTTCTGTCTACAAACGTAAAATAGTTCATCCAAATTTTTGAATTTTCAACTAAAAAAATTCAATTTTTAACCAAAAATGGAAAAGTTGAGTTTTCAGTAAAAAATTCATTTAAAAAAAATGTGTTTTTAATCAAAGATATTAATTTTTAACTACAATGATACATTTTTCTACCTAAAAGAAGAATGAAAAAAAAATAATTTTATTTTCAATCCGAAAATATGAATTTTCAACACAAAAGTTCATTTTCAACCAAACAATTGCATTTTTGACCAGAAAAAGAGGAAATTTTAAAACAATGGAATTAGATTTGTACCAAAAAAAGACGAATTTTCAACAAAATAGTTGAATTTTTAACAAATAATAATTAATTTACAATCAAAAATGGAAGAGTTAAGTTTTCAGTCAAAGGAATTCATTTTCTATAAAAAAAAACGAATTTTCAACCAATATGATACATTTTCCAACTTAAAAGAAGAATTAAAAAATAAGATTTTTCTGTCTACAAACAAAAAATAGTTCATACAAATTGTTGAATTTTCAAACAAAAAGACGTTTTTTTTTAAAACAGTTGAATTTTCAACCAAAAAGTTGCATTTTCAACTGAAAAAGAGGACATTTAAAATCAATCAAATTAGATTTCTACCAAAAAAGACGATTTTTCACAAAATAGATGCATTTTCAAACAAATAGTTGAATTTTTAAGCAGAAAAAAATAATTTTCAATCAAAAATGGAAAAGTTAAGTTTTCAGTAAAAAGAATTCACTAAAAAAAAAACTATTTTTCAACAAACTTTTAAACCAAAGACATGGATTTTCAACTACAATGATGAATTTTCCAACTTAGAAAGAATTTAAAAAATATTTTTCAGCCAAGAAACAAATAAAACTTCATCCAAAATGTTGAATTTTCAAGGCAAAAAATAAATTTTCTGTAAAAAAGTTAAATTTCCAAATCGAAAATATAAATTTCCAACAAATACGTGCATTTTCAAACAAACAGTTGCATTTAAAAAAAAGAACATTCAAACCCAAGAAGTTAAGTTTTCTACCAAAAAGACGAATTTTCAACCAAATACATGAGTTTTCAAACAAATACTTGAATTTTCAAGTAAAAAATTCAATTTTTAACCAAAAATGGAAAAGTTGAGTTCTTAGTACAAAAATTAATTAAAAAAAAAAAGTATTTTCAATCAAAGATATTAATTTTCAACTACGATGATAAATTATTCAACCTAAAAGAAGAATGAAAAATAAAGAATTTTATTTTCAATCCGAAAATTCGAATTTTCAACACAAAAGTTCATTTTCAACCAAACAGTTGCATTTTTGACCACAAAAGAGGAAATTTTAAACCAATAAAATTACATTTTTACAAAAAAAAGAATTTCCAACAAAATAAATGCATTTTTAAACAAATATCTGAATTTTGAACAAAGAAAAATTAATTTTCTATCAAAAATGGAAAAGCTAAGTTTTCAATAAAAGGAATTCATTTAAAAAAAAGTATTTTCAACCAAATTTTCAATTAAAGATATGAATTTTCAACAAAAAGGATTAATTTTTCAACCTAAAAGAATGAAAAAAAGATTTTTCAGTCAAGAAACAAAAAAAAAGTTAATTCATTGACTTTTAAGGCCAAAATAATTTTATTTTCAACCCGAAAATATGAATTTTTAACACCAAAGTTTATTTCAAACAAACAGTTGCATTTTTGACGAAAGAAAAAATTTTAAACCAATAAAATTAGATTTTTACCAAAAAAGACGAATTTTCAATAAAATACATGCATTTTCAAACAAGTAGTTGAATTTTTAACAAATAAAAATTAATTTTCAATCAAAAATAGAAAAGCTAAGTTTTCAGTAAAAGGAATTCATTTTCAACAATGAAAAAAAACGAATTTTCTACTAAAATTTTCAACCAATGAGATACATTTTCCAACTTAAAAGAAGAATTGAAAAATAAGATTTTTCTGTCTACAAACAAAAAATAGTTCATCCAAATTGTTGAATTTTCAGACAAAAAGATGAATGTTTTTTAAAATAGTTGAATTTTCAACCAAACAGTTGCAATTTTCAACAAAATAGATGCATTTTCGAACAAATAGTTGAATTTTTAACCAGAAAAAATTAATTTTTAATAAAAAATGGAAAAGTTAAGTTTTCATTAAAGAGAATTCATTTTCAACAATAAAAAAAACGAATTTTCAACTAAAGAAACCAATTTCCAACCAAAAAAGATTTACTTAAATTAAGATATGAACGGAATAAAAAAAATTCAAAACTCAAATTTGAAAATGGTAAATTTATTATACTTTGCAGTTATTTAAAGTGTTTCTTATATAAATTCCCTGACTTTTGCCAGATCTTTTTCAAAATTGCTCACTTTTCCGTGATTTCTACGTTTTTTCTATCTACCGCCACCCTGAATTAAATTTGACCAACTTTTTCTTTTTGTTTTTATGATTTTTGTAGGAGGAATATTTAGGTGTCATTTCTATTTTACGAGGTCGGAATGACTTCCGAGGCTCAAAAGGAGAAATTGCCGTAGAGCGTAACAACAATTTCGCAATTGAAATCACTGTCACGGCAACGTCGATAATATCTCTTTTCTCTGACGCAAGGCAATAAAGAAGTCCCACAGGAAGTGTGTAAATGTAACTTAATTTTTTTATTTTTTTTATTTCTTGTTTTATCTTTAAAATCTTCAAAAATTAAAGCGTAACATAAAAAAAAAATCCTCATTTGACACACTCTTTTTTTAAGAACTATGGTACCATTCAAGACCTACGTCACGCTATTCTGAACACTTTTCCGATTTTATTCACACAAAACATGCGGACAGCTAAAAAGTCGAATGTTTAAGAAAACAGTTGACTTTTAAACACGAAAATGTGAATTTTTAATGAAAAAGGCTATTTTCAACCAAATGGTCAAATTTTCGAATAAAAAAGATTTATTAAAGATTCAACAAAACATTTGCATATTGAACCAAATAAATGAATCTTTAAGTCAAAAAAACGAATTTTTTAGAAGACACTTGAATTTTAAACCAAGAAAGATACATTTTCTACCAAAAACTTTTCTACTAAAAACGATGAATTTTCTGCCTGAAAAGAGCAATTTTTAACATCACAGTTTAATTTTTACACAAAAAAGATAACTTTTGAACAAAATAGTTGAATTTTCAGGAAAATAATTGAATTTTCAACAAAATAGTTGAATTTTTTAACAAATAGTTGAATTTTTAACAAAATATTTAAAGTTTCAAGAAAAAAAAATGAATTTTTTAACAGAGAAGTTTAACTTTCAACCAAGTAGTTCAACTTTCAATTAGGAAAGATGAATTTTCAACAAAGCAGTTGAATTTTTGGACAAAAAAGATAACTTTCTAACAAAATAGTTAAATTTTCAGCGAAATAATTAAATTTTCAACAAAATAGTTAAATTTTTAAACAAAATAGTTGAACTTTCAACCAAATAGTTGAAGTTTCAAGTAAAAAAAAATGATTTTTTAACAACATATTTGAATTTTTAACCATATAGATGAATTTTCAATCAAGAAAAATAAATTTTCAACCCAGAACTTTGCAACCAAAAAAAATAAATTTTCATTAAAAAAAAAATATTTTCAATAAAGCAGTTGAATGTCTGAACAGAAAATATAATGGAGTTGAACCTTTAGCAAAATAATTAAATTTCCAACAAAATAGTTGAATTTTTAACAAAATATTTAAAGTTTCAAGAAAAAAAAATGAATTTTTTAACAGAGAAGTTTAACTTTCAACCAAGTAGTTCAATTGTCAATCAGGTAAGATGAATTTTCAACAAAGCCGTTGAATTTTTGGACAAAAAAGATAACTTTCTAACAAATTTGTTAAATTTTCAGGAAAATAATTAAATTTTCAACAAAATAGTTAAATTTTCAACAAAATAGTTAAATTTTTAAACAAAATAGTTGAACTTTAAACCAAATAGTTGAAGTTTCAAGTAAAAAAAAATGATTTTTTAACAACATATTTGAATTTTTAACCATATAGATGAATTTTCAATCAAGAAACATAAATTTTCAACTCAGAACTTTGCAACCAAAAAAGATAAATTTTCAATCTAAGAAAAAATGAATTTTTAATGAAGCAGTTGAATTTTTGAACAAAAAAACATAATTTAGTTGAACCTTCAGCAAAATAATTAAATTTTCAACCAAATAGTTGAATTAAAAAAAAATATTTACATTTTCAAGAAAAAATGATTTTTTAACAAAGAAGTTTAACTTTCAACCAAGTAGTTGATTTTTCAACGAGAAAAGACGAATTCTCAACAAAACAGTTTAATTTTCAGACAAAAAAGATAACTTTTGAACAAAATATTTGAATTTTCAGCAAAATAGATGAAATTTTAACAACATAATTAGATTTTTAACAAAATTGTCAAATTTTCAACCAAACAGTTAAACTTTCAAGTAAAAGGAACGAAATTTCAACAAAATAGTTAAATCTTCAACCAATAAAATAATGTTTAACAAAGTAGTTCAACCTTCAAGGAAAAAAGATGAATTTTAAATACAAAATTCAATAGTTGAATTTTCAAATTAAAAAATCAATTTTAAAGTGAAAAACATCAATTTTCAACCAAACATAGATAAGGTAAATTTTCAGTTAAAAAATTAATTTTCAACAAAATAAAAGAATTTTAACAAAATATTTAAATTTTCAACAAAAGAGATGGATGTTCTACTAATAAAATGAATTTTCAACAAAGTAGATTAACCTTTAACCAAGTAGTTGAATTTTCAAATAAGCAGATTAATTTTTTGCCAAAAAAGACGAATTTATAACAAAATACATCAATATTTAACAAATCGTTGATTTTTTAAATATAAAAGAATTCATTTTAAACTAATTAGGAAATAGTTCAATTTTCAATGAAAAAAGATAATTTTCAACAAAATAGTAGAATAAATAAATAAATTCCTACCTAATAAAAGAAATGTTTAATAAAGTCGTTCAACTTTCAACAAAGTAGTTGAATTTTAAACCAAAAAAGATTAATTCTCAATGTAAAATTAGGTAGCTGAATTTTCAAGCAAAAAATATAAAATTTCAAATAAAAACAGAATAGTTAATTTTTAGTTAAAAAATTAACTTTTAACAAAGAAAAAAGAATTTTCAACAAAATAGTTCAATCTGATCTTCAACAAAATAGATGGATCTTCTACTAATAAAATTAATTTTTAACCAACTAGTATAACTTTTGGCTAAATTAAATGAAATTAAACAATTTAGTCAAATTTGCAATCAAGAAGATTAATTTTTCAACAGAAAAGACGAATTGACAACAAAATATTTTAATTTGCAACCAAATTGTTGAATTTTTAACCAAGACAAATCAGTTTTCAAACAATAATGGAATAGTTAAATTTTCAGTGAAAAAATTAATTTTCAACCAAAAAAGAACGAAGTTTCAACAAAATATTCAAACCTTTGACCAATAAAATGAATGTTTAACAAAGTAGTTTAACTTCCAACTAGGTAGTTGAATTTTTAACCAAAAAAGATGAATTCTCAATGTGAAAATTTAATAGTTGAATTTTCAACTCAAAAATATCATTTTTTCAATAAAAATAAGAATAGTTGAATTTTCAATTGAAAAAATTAATTAACTTAGAACGATACGTTTTCATCCAATAATTAATAACCAATAAGTTAAATTTTGAGTGAAAAAAATTTGTAACCAAAAAGAACGAATTTTTAACAAAATAGTTAAATCTTCAAACCATAAAATGAATGTTCAACATAATAGTTTAACTTTTGACCAAGTAGTTAAATTTTCAACAAAAACAGATGAATTCTCAATGAAAAATTTAATATTTGAATTTTCAATTAAAAACGATTAATTTTCATCCAAAGATAGAACTTCTAAATTTTCAGTTACAAAAAATTAACTTTAAACAAAGAAAAAAGTTTTTTTTTTAACAAATGAGTTTAATCTTAAACAAATCAAATGAATTAAATTGATTTAATCAACCAAAAAAGATGAATTTTCAATGACAGATTTAATAGTTGAATCTTCAATTAAAAGCGATCAATTTTCAGCACAGAATGGTCTAGTTAAATTTTTAGTTAAGAAAATTAATTTTACACGCCGAAAATTGCAACAAAATATTTGTAAAAAAAAGTTGGATTTTCTTCTTGGGTTCTAATAATTTAGTTCGCATTTAAGCGAAAAAAAGAGGATAAGAGGACGTTTTTTGAAAACAGAGGAAGACAGAGGAATTCTTTAAAAAAGGGGAACAGAGTAAGATATAATCACAAATTTTAATTTTTTCAATCATAAAAAAAATCTGATTCACAGTGTGACGTAGTTTTAAACGGCTATTATATTATAATTTATTTTAAAATTTTTACGCAAAAAAATTTGTTACTTTTCAAATGAATCTAATTTGAAATGTCCTATCTCAAAATGGTTTATAACTTATAAGCCTTCTTTAAAAAGTTTTAAGGTTGTAGTTTTTGAATTTTGGAATGCTCGAACTTTGACAAAATTGAAGTTATAAACTGAATAATTATTCGTTTCTATATTCTGCTCGATAAAATTTTTATTTCCATTTGAAAAATCATAAATATTAAGAGAAATTGCATTTGTAGTCTATAGCTCTGGCTGAAAATCATAGAATTTATAATATAGTTCCATCTGCACGATTGTCGTGATCTGGAATAATCAGCGTGGCCAATCAGTATGACGATATCGTACAGAACGTATGACTGGCCCAAGGGTCTGATAATTAAAAAAATTATTTCTTCTTATTGCCTTTAAAATATCCTAAACATCAGAACCTTCTCTATACAATTTTATTTTTCAACTCTCATCAATTTTGATACAATATTTGTCTGAAATAACTTTAAATAAAATAATTTTTTTTTTAAAAATACTTGAATACATCAGAAGAATATCGAAGTTCAGATGACTAGAAATTCAGTAATTAGACAAATTTTGAAACCTTATTATTAAAGTATTTGAAATTAAAAGAAGAAAATCTTGATTCAAATTTCGCGCCAGAAAGACTTAAAACTGTGAGGTTATGTTCAAGTCTGACTCGGGTAATTCTGGCGGGCAATTTGAATGGCAGAATCTTTTTATGTGAAATTATAAGTACTGAATAGAAATATTCACAGAATATAAATCTAATTACTATTTGTCTCTAGTTTTACTTAGACAATTCATAAAATGGAGTTCAAAATTTTCAAAATTACCCTAGCAATCTAAGGCATTAAGCAGCGGCTGAAAAGTTGGAACGCTGTACTTTTCCAAGAGGATGATACTGGGCATGATCATCTTGATGATAATGATGATAGTGCTTATGATCATAGTTATGATCATGATTAGGATACGGATGATGATTATGAACGTTAAGATGGGGGGATTCATAATTGATAGGCTTTGAATTCCAACTATTTTTGATAAAATCTGCAGCCCTTTCGCCTATCATAATCGCAGGGGCGTTGGTATTTCCGGAAGTAA
This sequence comes from Andricus curvator, assembly GCA_932195095.1. Taxonomy (NCBI): domain Eukaryota; kingdom Metazoa; phylum Arthropoda; class Insecta; order Hymenoptera; family Cynipidae; genus Andricus; species Andricus curvator. The sequence continues at coordinate 18,579 of CAKNYM010037359.1, read as the reverse complement.
CTTGAGGCATTATGCTGGTATCGGCAACCCTGACACCTTGAATGCCCTTGACTCTTAATTCATTGTCAACAACTGCCAGTGGGTCCGATGGAGGTCCCATTTTGCAGGAACCAGCTTGATGATTTTCTGGATTTGTATCATGTTTTACAGCACACTTCCAGTAGGAATCACTGCCGAATTGTAGGTGCTCACAATTTTTGCACGGGGTCCTATCCAACTCGAAACCATAACTGCAAAAAAATGGTAATTGGATGAATATATGTGGCGATAAACCCAATTTGATTAATAATTCCATAAATATTTCTATTAAGTTTTTATAATTTTACAAAAAAAAGATTCTGCAATTCAAATTTCGCGCCAGAATTACTCGAGCCACACTGCCCACATTTGAACATAACATAACCATAACCTGGCAAACCCTGGCGCGAAATTTAAATTTAAATTAAATTTATTTAAATTTAAATTGCTTGATAATGTGGAAACCAACAAAAAATTCAAAAGCAGTTTTTAACCCTCGAATTCAACACTTTTTTCAAGTTTTATAATAAAAAATAACTCTAAACTATCTAAATTCCGAGACAGAACATTTTCAAGAAAATAAAAGCAGAAATTTGTATTTCCTAAAATTATTTGAAGCCCTCCGATTTGCTGTTGAGAGAATTTAAAACATTTAAGGGATGCAAAAAAAGAGCTTAAATTCGATTAGAGGGATGAAAGTTGCAATAAAAATTTTTCTAGTGAAGAGGCAATATTTTCAGACCCAATATTTTCATTCTGAAAATTAGGATAGTTTACAAGACGTTTGTTCATTTTATAGGTTGAAAATGGTTTGTTCAGTTTACAGAAAGTTTTTAATTTTCAAAGTTGGAAAAATAAATTAATTTATTACTTTAAGGATTCTAAATAGGGATGCAAATTTCAGCAATTTTCGAGAAAAATATAACTATTTTCAGTTGAGAAATATTTGGTTCGAGAATTTGTTTAGTTGTTAAAAATTGGTTTATTTGAAAGATTACAAAATTAATGAAAAGTTCCAAGATAGAGAAAAAGGTGTAGTTTGTTGTATTTTTTGTAGTTCAATAATATTTTCAAAAATAAAAAAAAATTGATTGCTGAGAATTCGAAGAAAAATTCCAAAAGAGGGTAGGTTTTACCCTTGAAAAATTATAGTCGTGAAATGAAGCTAAATCAATTTATAATATTTAAAAATTATTGAAAAAATTTAAGGTTGTAAACAAAGGGGCTCTAATTTCATTAGAGTGATGGAAATTAAAAGAGAAGCTTCGAAGACGCTTGTTAAATTATTTCTTGATTTTAAAGATTGTAAATAATATTCCGAAAAGTGAAAATACTTACGCCTTGAGACTTTGAGTTTCGGTCACTCGAATTGCAAATTTAATTCCTTCAACGAGAGCATCAACATCGTCCGGATGTTGCAAATATTTAGGTTGTATCATTGGTTTCGAAAGAGGATCAACATTTTTCAGTTTCAGATATCCTTTGCTTTTTGGATGGAGAACAGTCGGGTAGATTTTAATTACTGTTTTTGAACCCGTTTTTTCCCGAACAGTTCCAGTTTCTGAACAATCAGCCAAATATCCTCCAAAAATTAATTGAATATCTGGATTGTCTTCTCGAGGATCTGCGTACTTTGTATTTATCATTGCTGTCACTTCCGAAACACCTGTGAACCACAAAATCACTCTAGGAATTCCAAAAATATTTTTTTTTCAAGGTTTTCCCAGCTCTTGGCAGAAACTCCGAGAGGGGAAGTGAGGGGAAAATGAGCGAGGGGAAATGAGGGAGGGGAACTAGCGGAAGTAGGATTAGTGAGGGGAGGTATATAGGGAGATTGAGGGGTATGGGAAGTAGAGGAGGGTAAGTAGGGTAATAAGTATGTGAGGGGAAGTGAAGAGAGAAGAGAGGCTTGGAAAAGCGAAAGGAGTGAAAGTGATAGGAGGAGAAGTAAGGGAATGAGGGGAAGTAGGGTGAGCAGAAGAGGGAAAGTATGGGAGGGGGAGATTTTAACAACCTAATGAACGCTTTAATAGGCTATGAAACCCTTTTCTGTAGGCGCACGGTGCCTACTTCGACTAATTTTTATTAGATGGAAATTTTCCAAATTAGTAGGGGAAGCGAGGGGCAGTGAAGTGAGGTAAATCAAAAAGGGGGAAAGTAGTGAAAGTAAGGGAAAATGAGAGAAAAGGAAGTACGGGAAGTGAGAGAAGATGATCAAGGGCAGAAGGGAAGTAGGGGGAAGTGATGAGAGGGTAAGTAGGGGGAGTGAGTAAGAAGTGAGGAGAGAGCAAGTAGGGAATGTGAGTGAAGTGAGAAAAGTGAGGGGGAAGTGAGGGGAGGTGAATTAAGGAAAATAAGGGAAAGAAAGGGTGAGTAGGTGAAGTAGAGGAGTGAGAAGTGAGAGGAAGTGAGGGTGAGTATATGAACTAGAAGAGTGAGAAATCAGGGGAAGTGAGGGAGGTAAGTAGGGAAATTAGGTGGTGGTGAGGGGAGAGAAAGTAGGCGAAGTGAGAAGAGGGGTAGTAGGGAGTGAGTGTAGGAAGTAGAGAATGGATAAGGAGATAAAAGGAAGTAAAGAAGAAAGGAAGGACTGGGGAAGCGGGAGCAGGGGAAGTGATAGGAGCGGAAATAAGGGAGAAAGGGAAAGTAGGGTGAGCAGGGAAGAAATAGTAGGGGAGAGGGAGATCTGGAACGACTAAGTTCATGCCATAATAGGATACGAAACGCTATTTTCAAGCGCACGGCGCCTACTTTGACTAATATTTATAAAATGAGGATTTTCGAAATTAGCAGGGGAAGCAAGGGGCGGTGAAGTAAGGAAAAGTAGGTGGAGGGGAAGTAGTGAAAGTGAGGGGAATTGAGATGATAGAGGGTAGGGCAAGTGAGAAAAGGTGATTGAGGGTCAGAAAGGGAAGTAGGGGGATGTGATGGGAGGGTGAGTAGGGGAAGTGAATAAGAAGTAAGGAAAGAAAAAGTAGGGAAAGTAAGGGGTATTGAAGAAGTGAAAGCAAGAGGGAAGTCATGGGAGAGGAAGTAACGAAAGAAGAGGGAAGTGAGGGAAGAGGAAGCAGGAGAAGTGAGAAAAGGTGAGGTTGGGGCAGTAAGGGAACTGAGAGAAGGGATAAGTAGGGAAAGTGAGAGAGAAGTGATGGGAGAGGAAGTAGAGAAAGTAAGAGCAGGTGAGGGGAAGGGAAGGGAGTGAAAGTAGGGAAAATAAGGGTTTGTGAGAGAGGGAAAGTAGGGGATACAGGGGAGGTGAGGGGGAATTAACATGATTGGAAGTAGGGAAAGTGAGAAGTGAGAATATAGGTCAACTGAGAGGAGGTGAAGGGAGAAGTTAAGAAAATTATAGGAGGATACGTGAGAGTAGGTGTTTGGAGGAAAGGTGAGATAGGGAAGTGGGGAAATTAAGAGAAAGTGAGGGAGGGGAAGCATATGAAGTAAGGGGATTTGAAGTGAGGTGAGTCGAAGTAGGGAAAGCAAGGGGAGGTAATTGAGAAAAGGAGTAGTAGAAAAGTGAGGGTAAGAAGGAAAAATAGAGGAGGAAGAAGTACGGCAAGGGAGGAGAAGTAAAGGCGAAGTGAGGGGAGGAACTAATTTTTTGAAGAGAAGGATTTTCAAAATTGTTATCCTCCGAAGAAGAAATTATAAAAAATGTGGGACAATTTACCTGTCCCAGACATGGGTCCATTTCTGAAAAGCAAATATTCCACAGCAGTGGCCCAGTTTAGTGTATTAACAGCTGTTTCATTAATAGTGAAACTGAGAGCATAGGAAACATGATTGTGTAAATTTTTTCCAACTCCAGGAAGATCATGAACCACTGGAACTCCAACAGTTTGCAAATCCTCCTTTGGTCCAATACCACTATTCAAAAGTATCTGTGGTGAATTGACTGCCCCTAAAAATTTTCCAAAGTTAAAAACAAGGATTTTAAGAGAAATGAGAAAATTTGTTCAGGATAGTAACCTCCGCTAACGATGACTTCTTTGTCAACACCAACCCGTTGTAATTTTCCATTACGAACGAATTCAACACCCACGGCTTTTTTCTTTTCGTTGAAAATAATTTTGGTTGCAGTCGAATTCAAAATTACGTGAAAATTTGGACGATTTCTGGCAGGACGGATAAAAGCTCGAGCCACGGAAAATCTAGAACCATTTTCTGTTGTAGTTTGAGCAATTGCGAATCCAGTGTGGTTTCTTCCATTCAAATCCACTATATCGTAGCCTATTAAAATAAGAAAAAAATAAATTATAGTCAATAATTAATATGTTGCAAGCTTGCATGGGATTATAGGAAAAAGAAATATCAAGAAATATAATAATAATGAAGGAATAATCTCATATGGAAGAACATCAAAATAGCTATTCTGCAGAAATAAAGTTTAAACAGAAAAAAATCGGTGAATTCCCTTGATTTTTTAAAATCGATGGAAATTTCGTTGAAAGCTATAAAAAAACCTTTGGAATCTCTTGAAATTCCTTGATACCTTTGCAAATATTTTCAAATTCACTAAAATCTTTGAAATCTGTTTAAATCCGTAGAAGTCCCTTGAAATCTTTAATTTCTCTCAAATTTCTTTGAAATCTTTTAAATATTTTGAGGTCCAGTAAGATCCCTTAAATCTTGTGAAATTCCTTGAAATACCTCAAAATCCCTTGAAATCTGTGGAATCGCTAGGAATCCCATGAAATTTAATTCAATTTAATTTATTTTCCAAATTTCTTTAGAAATCTCTACTAATCTGGGAAAATCCTAGAAAATTCTTCAAATTCTCTTGAAATTTTTTTAATCTCTTGAGATTCTTGGCAATATTTAAAAAAATGTGTAATTCCTTTATTTTTCTTAAAATTGTTGAAATCTGTACAAACACCTCGAAATAAAATTTAATTTATTCCGTAAAGTTCTCCAGAAATTCGTTGAAATCCCTAAAAATTTCTACAAATCTTTGAAAAGCGTTTGAATATAAACTAAATTAAAATTAAAAACTAAAGGTCTGTAACAAAAAATCAACTAAATCCGAAAAAAAAATTTTTAATTCCTTGAAATCCTTGGAGATTCAATCAAATCTTTTAAATCTTGTGAATTTTTGGGAATACCTTAAAAATCCTTAAAATTCTTTGAAATTCCCTGAAATTCTTTGAAATCTTCGGCAAATTGTAAAATTCCATAAAAGTAAGTAGAAATCATTTAAAATACCTTGAAAACATAAATTAAATTAAACCAATTCACCAAGGTTCTCTAAAAAGAAATTTTAAATCCCTAGATATCTTGAAAATCCCTTGAAATCCTTTGAAATCCTTGAAATCCAGAAATATCTTCAAATCTCTGAAAATTCTACAAAATTCTTAGACATCCCTTGAAATTTTTTTAGTCTATTGAGATTCTTATTAATCCCTTTAAATAACTTAAAATCTTTAAAATCCTATGAAATTTTTTTTATTTCTTCGTATCTCCTAAAATTCTTGAAATCCGTAGAAATACCTCGGAGTAAAATTTAATTTATTCCGTAAAGTTTTCTAGAAATTAGTTGCAATCCCTTGAAATTCCTAGAAATCACTGAAATGCTTTATTTAATCAAATCCTTTATATCTTGTGAAATCATTAGAAAACCCTTAAAATCCCTTGAAACCTTTGGAAATTGTAAAAATCCATTAAAAGAAGTAGAAATCATTTAAAATCCCTTATGAATATAAATTAAATTATACTTATCCATTAAAGTTCTCTAAAAACATAAACCGTTTAAATTCCTAAAAATCTATGAAATCCCTTGAAATCCTTGGATATTTAATCAAATCTTTTAAATTTTGTGAAATTTTATGAAATGCCTTAAAATCTCGTGAAATATTTGGAATCGCTAAGAATCCCTTGAAAACGTGCCGATTTGACAAATAGAAACGAAAATTAAAAAATAAATTTAAAAAATATGAAACACCTGTTAGTAACAAAGCTAAAATAGAATTATAGTTTAAATTCAGAAACTTTCATACTTGACAACTTGAAATTCAAATTAAAGATTCAATTTCGAAAATACCAAAAACCTGTTTACAGCAGCGTTGAATTATAACTAAATTTTGAATTCGGAAATTTGCCAACTTGACAAATTGAAGTTGAAATTAAAGAATCAATTTTCAAAATATGAAACCTCGGTTTAGAACAATGTTAAATTAGAACAGAACTTTCAATTTGAAAACTTATCAACTTAAAAAGTAAAATTTAAAATTAAAAAGTCAAGTTTCAAAATATCAAACACCTATTTTCAACAGTATTAAATTAGAACTAAATTTTGAATTAGAAAAATTGGCAACTCGAAAAACTTAAGTTAAAATTAAAGAATCAATTAAAAAAATATCAAATATCTGTTTGCAACAATGTTAAAATAGAACTAAATTTTGAATTTAAAAACTTGCCAGCTTAACTAATCGAAATTGAAACTGAAGAATAAATTTTTAAATATCAAAGATCAGTTTACAACGATGTTAAATTAAAACTAAATTTTGAATTCAGAAACTTTCCGACTTGATAAATGGAAATTAAAAGTAAAGAATCATTTTACAAAATGTGAACCATCTGTTTACAACAATGTTAAAGTAGAACTAAATTTTTGAAAACTTGCCAACTTGACAAATTAAAATTACAATTGAAGAATCGATTTTGAAAATGCCAAAAACCTATTTGCAACAATGTTAAATTAGAACTAGATTTTCAATTCAAATACATGTCAACTTGAAAAATTTACATTAAAGAAACTTTTTTCAAAATATCAAACACCCGTTTGCAACAATTTTAAATTAGAACTAAAGTTTGAATTCAAAAACTTGCCAACTTGATCAATGGAAATTAAAAGTAAAGAATCAATTTTGAAAATATCAAAATCCTGTTTACAGCAATGTTGAATTAGAACTAAATTTTAAATTCGAAAACTTGTTAACCTAAAAAATTTAATTTAAAATTAAAGAATCATGATTCAAAATACCAAACACCTGTTTTCAACAGTCTTAAATTAGAACTAAATTTTGAATTCGAAAATTTTCCAACTTGACAAATTGAAATTAAAATTTAAGAAACAATTTTCAAAATATCAAACAAATGTTTTCAAAAATTTTAAATAAGAACTAAATTCTAAATTTAAAAATTTGTCAGCTTAAAAAATTGAATTTAAAATGAGAAAGTCAAGTTTCAAAATATCAAACACCTATTTTCAACAGTGTTAAAATAGAACTGAATTTTGAATTCGAAAATTTGCCAATTTCACAAACTAAAATTAAAGATTAAATTTCAAAACATCAAACACCTGCATGTAACAACATTAAATTAGAATTAAAGTTTCAATTCAAAAACTTTCCAATTTGATCAACGGAAATTAAAAGTAAAGAATCAATTTTGAAAATATCAAAATCCTGTTTACAGCAATGTTGAATGAGAACTAAATTTTAAATCTGAAAACTTGCTAACTCAAAAAATTTAATTTAAAATTAAAGAATCATGATTCAAAATACCAAACACTTGTTTTCAGCAGTCTTAAATTATAACTAAATTTTGAATTCGAAAACTTTCCGATTTAACAAACTGATAATAATATTAGAGAATAAATTTTCAAAATATCAAGCACCTGTTTGCAAAAATTTTAAATTGGAACTAAATTCTAAATTTAAAAACTTGCGAGCTTAAAAAATTGAATTTAAAATGAGAAAGTCAAGTTTAAAAATATCAAACACCTATTTTCAACAGTGTTAAAATAAAACTAAATTTTGAATTCGAAAATTTGCCAACTTGACAAATCGAAGTTAAAATTAAAGAATCAATTTTCAAAATATCAAACACCTGTTTCCAAAAATTTGTAATTAGAACTAAATTTCAAATTTGGAACCTTGTCAACTTAAAAATTTGAATTTAAAATTAGAGAATCAAGTTTCAAAATATCAAACACCTGTTTTCAACAGTGTTTAATTATCACTAAATTTTGAATTCAAAAACTTGCCAATTTGATCAACGGATATTAAAAGTAAAGAATCAATTTGGAAAATATCAAAATCCTATTTACAGCAATGTTGAATTAGAACTAAATTTTAAATTCGAAAATTTGTTAACTTAAAAAATTTAATTTAAAATTAAAGAATCAAGATTCAAAATACCAAACACCTGTCTTCAACAGTATTAAATTATAACTAAATTTTGAATTCGAAAATTTTCCAACTTCACAAATAAAAATAAAAATTTAAGAAACAATTTTCAAAATATCAAACAAATGTTTTCAAAAATTTTAAATAAGAACTAAATTCTAAATTTAAAAATTTGTCAGCTTAAAAAATTGAATTTAAAATGAGAAAGTCAAGTTTCAAAATAGCAAACACCGATTTTCAACAGTGTTAAATTAGAACTGAATTTGGAATTCGAAAATTTGCCAACTTGACCAATCGAAGCTAAAATTAAAGAATCAATTTTCCAAATATCAAACACCTGTTTGCAAAAATTTTAAATTAAAACTAAATTTCAGATTTTCAACCTTGTCAAATTGTCAAATGGAAATTAAAAGTAACTATCAAATCTCAAAATGTCGAAAAGCTGTTCGCAACAATGTTAATTGCAACTAAATGTTGAATTCCAAAAATTGTAGACTTGACGAATAGAAATTAAAATCAAAGAATCAATTTTGAAAATATCAAACACCTGTTTTCAACAGTGTTAAATTATAACTAAATTTTGAAATTGAAAACTCATAGAATTGACAGATCAAAATTAAAATTAAAGAATCAATTTAAAAATATTGAACACCTGTTTACAACAATGTTAAATTAGAACTTAATTTTGGATTCAAAAACTTGGCAAGTTGATAAATGGAAATTAAAAGTAAAAAATCAATTTTCAAAATACTGAACTCCTGTTTGCAACAATTTTAAATTCGCAAACTTGCAAACTTGGCAAATTGAAATTAAAATTCAAGAATCAATTTTCAAAATATCAAACACCTGTTTGCAACAGTGGTAAGTCAGAATTAAAGTTTGAATTTGAAAATTTGCCAACTTGACAAATGGAAATTAAAATTAAAGAATGAATTTTCAAAACATTGAGCACCCGTTCGAAACTACTTGAAATCCGTGGAAATATTTCTAAATTTATTGAAAAAAAATTAAAGCTTTCAAAATTATTTGAAATGTTTTGGAATCTCGAAAAATCCTTTCAAAAGCCTCAAAATCCGTGGAAGTCCTACAAAATTTTCCTGACTTGTTTGTAAATCATTGAAATTCCATAAAATTTTTATGAAACCTAACGAATTCCCTTAAAATTCATGAAAATTATCTGGTATTCCTTAAAATTCCTTGAAAACCATTGATATATTTGAAATTTGTTAACTTTTTTAGAAATTTTGAAGATTCTGTTATTTTGTTAAGATGATTTTCCATCGTCATTTGTCTTGTATTACGAAAAAATGATAAAAAATTCATTATAGGAATATCATTAGAGACCTACACTGAATTTCCTAAACATTTTTTTTTTCGTAAGGGGGGATTACAAGGGATTGTAAAGGATTGCATGGAATTGCACGAGATTGCATAAGATTGCAGAAAGAATGTACAACAGATTGCAGAAATAATTAACCCTTCGGAAATATTATTAATTGAAAAAATCAAAATTTACCTAATTCCTTTCCAGCATCGAGAAGACTGAAACTGAGGGGAGGATGAAAATTAAATTGAGTGACTGGAAGAGGTCCACCGGTACCGTGATATCCGGAATCCATTTCGTTGAATTGTAAATTATTTTCACTCTTGATGAAATACGGAAGAACTTGCTGGTAAGACCAACCAATATTTCCCATTTTTTCCCAATCATCAAAGTCTTTCCGGGATCCTCTCATGTAAGTCATTCCATTCATGACGCTTGTCCCTCCTAAAACCTGATAATTTGATAATATATTTTGTATTACAATTTTTCATTAAAAAATGTGTTTAAAAAAAATTCACGTAATTTGAAATATTCCAGAAAAAGCATTCATCAAAATCAAATTTCAAGTTTCAATTCGAATTTCAGACAAAAATTCCTGGTTTTCCTCAGGATTTAAACATCTTGGAAAATTTTTAGTGGAAGAATCCAAAATTTCTAAATTTTTAACTTAAATGTTTAATATTGTGAAATTTCACACCTGGGACATTCTGAGTTGAATGAGATCAAGGTTTTCAAAATAAAATATTAAAAATCGTAAATTTTGTAATATTTTGATGCAGTAGACTTCGAAATCGAATGTATTAACATTTTTTAAATAAAAGTACGAATAATTAAAATAAACGATTTTTGATTTGAGGCCTTTGATCTTTCTTAGAGACAGATTTAGTCATGCTGAACATCCAAAATAGAAAGTTGAATAATTTTCGAAAAATAGGAAAAATTTGGGGCAAATATATGTTTTTTGTTGTATGTAGTGACAAATTTCATTTTAAAATATTGATTATTGAATCATTCCACATTTATGTATAAATAAAAATAAATAAATTATTTTATTAATTATATGATAATTAATATTTACAATACAAATGTTGAAACTTTAAATTTTGAATCATACAATAATGCATTGTTGAATTTGAAAGGCTGCAATTTCATACTGCACTCAACCAAAAAGTTAATCATCAACCAAATAGTTGAATTTTCATACAAAAAAGATGAATTCTCAACGAAAAATGTAACAGTAGATATTTGAATCCAAAAAGATTTTTATTATAAATAAAAAACAGTCGAACTCAACTAAAAAAGACAAATTTTCAATTAGTTGTATTTTCATCAAAAAATATGAATTTTCAACCAAAAATTTAATATTTGATATTTCAATTAAGAAGTTGAATCCATTAAAAAACAAATTTTTAACAAAATAGCTAAATCCTTAAACAAAAATATGAATTTTTAACTCAGTAGATTAATTTTCTCCATAAAAAGACGAATTTTGAACAAAATAGTTACATTTTCAACCGAAGAGATAAATTTTGAACTAAAATGACAAATCTTCAACCGATAAAGTGGGTTTTTGGCAAATGAGTTTAACTTTTAACCAAGTAGTTGAATTTTCAAAAAAAAAAATGAATTCTCGAAATGGTTTAATCCTCAACCAAAACAAGATTTTAATTTTAAACCAAACAGTTGCAGTTTCATAATAAGATGAAATTGTTAACAAAAAAGATGAATTTTCTAAGCAAAAAAAATGAGTTTTCAACCAAAAAAGATTTTTCAGTCAAGAAAGAAAAAAATGTTATGCTAATTATAATTTGAAGAAAAAAGTATTTAAATATTCTCTGAAAATGAATTTTGGCAAATAAAAAAATCATTAAAAATTTCCACAACAATCTTAAGAAAAGTTTTTCATTTTCTTGAATTTTTCAACAATTCTTAAAATCTTCTAAATTTTTCGTTTGAACTCTTCAAAAATCTACATATTGTTTGAAATTGGTTAAAATCTTTTCAAGTTTAAAATTTGTTTTGTATCTTTTCAGAAATTCTAATTATTTCCTAAAACTTCCTTCAATTTTTTGAACATTTTTTAATCTTGCAAAATTGAAAAATTTTGCTTTAAAATCTTCTACATTTTTTCCAAAATTTCAGGGAATCATTTGAAATGTTTTAAAACATTTTAAAATATTTTCTTAAAATTAATTTTTTAAAATGAGAAATCAATTTAAATTTTCTCTGGAATCTTTAAAAAAACGGAATTCAAATTTAAAATTATTTTTGAAATTGTTTTAAAACTTTCATCTTTTAAAATGTTGCAAATTTTTCCTAAAAATTTGAAAAAATTAAAGATTCTTCTTTGACAATTTTAAAAATCTTTTGCAATGTTTTAAAATCTTTTTAAATATTCTCTCAAAATCAATTTTGGCAAATAAAAAAATCATTAAAAATTTTCACAGAAACCTTAGGAAAAGTTTTTCATTTTCTTGAATTTTTCAAAAATTCTCAAAATCTTCTAAATTTTTCGTTTGAACTCTTCAAAAATCTACGTTTTGTTTTAAATTGGTTAAAATCTTTTCATGTTTAAAATTTGTTTTGTATCTTTTCGGAAATTCTAATTATCTCCTAAAACTTCCTTCAATTTCTGGAACATTTTTTAATCTTGCAAATTTGAAAAAATTTTTCTTTAAAATCTTCTACATTTTTTCCAAAATTTCAGGGAATCATTTGAAATGTTTTAAAAGATTTTAAAATATTTTCTTAAAATGAGAAATCAATTTAAATTTTCTCTGGAATCTTTAAAAAAACGGGATTCAAATTTAAAATTATTTTTTAAATTGTTTTAAAACTTTCATCTTTTAAAATGTTTCAAATTTTTCGTAAAATTTTGAAAAAATTTACAAAAATGCCTTAAAATCTTCTAGATTTTTTTTAAATAATTTTCAAAATCATTTGCGATTTTTTAAAATATTCTCTTAAAATAAATTTTGGCAAATAAAAAAATCATTAAAAATTTTCCCAGAAATCTTAAGAAAAGTTTTTCTTTTTCTTGAAAATTTTTTTAATTTTCTAAATTTTTAGTTTGAACTCTTACAAAATCTACATTTGGTTTGAATTTGGTTGAAATATTTTCAAGTTTAAAATTTGTTTTGTATCTTTTCAGAAATTCTAATTATCTCCTAAACTTCCTTCAATTTTTTGAACATTTTTTAATTTTGCAAAATTGAAAAATTTTGCTTTAAAATCATCTACATTTTTTCCAAAATTTTAGGAAATTACTTGAAATTTTTTTAATCTTTTGAAATTTTTTCTTAAAATTAATTTCTCAAAATAAAAAATCAATTTAAATTTCCGCTTGAATCTTAAGAATATTGTTTTTAAACTTTTTAAAATCCTTGAAAAGCTTTAAAATTTTATTTCGAAATCATCAAAGATCTAAATTGTATTGACAATTTTTTGAAAGATTTCAAATAGAATTAAAAAAAAATATATTTCCGATCTATCAGCCACCCTGAATTTTCAAAAATGGCCTAAAGTTTGATAAAATAAAAATAAATGATTAAAAAATAATAATTTTTATTATAGACAGAAAATATGGCAAAAACGAACCTTTCCTCGACCCCAATAACATTTTCGATCTTCACTATTGAGGCAGGCTTGATCTTCACTTTCGGTCGTATATTGCCAGTCCATATCAGAATGCACATAATTAAAAAAAAATGATGGTACTCGAGTCCATGCTGGTTCGTCAGGACCGGCTTCGATTAACAAAACTGAGAAATTCCTGTCCTCTGATAATCTTGACGCAACTGTTGCTCCTCCACTTCCCCCTCCAATCACCACAAAATCATATCTAAAAATTATAAAAAAATATATTAAAAATATAAAAAAAAAAAAAAATAATTCAGTGTCTCTTGAGTTTTTGATGGTGTGGGTGGCTAACGTACTCTTGTACGATAAGGCAGGTCTCGGGGTTCGACTCCCGGCCGAGGCAGATTTTTTCTCGTTTTCAAAAATAATGAGCAATAAGAAAAATACGTGAATTTATTTATGAATCATTACTTTTCGCTTTTATTTTTATTGATTTTCTTTCATTGTGAATGGAAAATCAATATCGTTTTTTTTTTAAATTAATTTGCTATACTTTTTTTGTTTTTAATATGAAAGTGGATAGAAGACGGACCTTGAATTCGGCGCCTCTCTGGTCAAAGGTCGATTACAAGGATCTTCTAGGTCACACTGTCTGCGAATATAAGATTCAAGAATGCCCATAAAAAGCAAAAAAGATGCACCACCACATGTTGAGGCCAAAGATGGTCCAGTGCTCGCACTAAGTGGACAATTGCAACTCATCTGCAAAAAAATGTAGAAAAGGTTTTGAATTTTTCTAAATTTGAGGTGATTCAAAGTCGAAAATTTCCAAATTTTAACCTTCCAAAAAATGAAAACTTTCCATTTTACGAGATTAAAAAGTGTTTCAAAATTCAAAAACTCAAAAATTATATGCCCTTCCAATTCCAATTGCTTTCAAATTTAAGAAATTCAGATTTTGAAAGCTCCCTCAATTTGAAAATTTCCGATTTGAAAGCCTAAAATAAAAAATTTCCAACTTTTTTAAAATTAAAACTTTGAAAATTGCAACAATTTTACGTTAATAGATTCTTGAAAGCTGATTGCTAATTTGAAGGGAAAAAATTCAAAAAACGAAGAAAAATTGTTTGAATTGAAATTACTTTTTGTCTAAAAAGCGATTTAGCTCAAAAGATTTGAAATTTGCGATTTGATTTTTTTTCTATCAACTGAAAATCAAACACGGTTTGAAAATAATTTCGATGCAAAAAATTGTTAGAATTTCTAATTCACATACAAATGTTCTGGTTTTTCAAATTGTTCAAAATTTAAAGGCTTTCAATACATAAATAAAGTTTTTAAAATATGAAGGTTTTAAAATTTTAGGCTTACTAAACTGTAAAATATTTAAACATTTGAAATTTTCAACAATTTCAAAAAATTATCACCATTTGATAGCTTTTAAAAAAGCGAATTATTTTTATACTATTTTTAGTGACTTTGGAATTCTTTATTATTTAAAATATTCTAATTTTGATGGTAAAATATGAAAATGCATCTAATGTTATATTTTATTAATAAATTTTGAAACTCTTCTAATATTAAAATATAAAATTCCAGAAAGATGAATTCATTTTAAAAATGGTTTCAAATTTTTTAAAAGCTTTTAAAATATGAAGGCATTCATATTAAGAGTGTTTAAAATTTCATAGCATCAAAGTTTAAAACATCCAAAATTATAATATTTATAAATTTCGAATAATTCCACAATTAAATTCAAAGCTATAAGAATTTTTTCAATTTTGAAATGACATTGCTTTGGCACGCCGCTGATATAAAAATTCATGAAATTAAACTTTTTTAATTTATAGCTTTCGAAACTGCATTAACATCAAAGAATCAAATTGAAAAATCTTAATCAACTGTTTACAAAAATTTTTAATTAGACCTTAATTTTAAATTCAAAAACTTCCCAACTTGATACATTAAAATTCAAATAGAAGAATTAATTTTCAAAATGTCAAAGACTGGCATTAATGTTAATTACAACTAAATTTTGAATTTGAAAACTTGCCGACATGACAAATTGAAGTTAGAATTAAACAATCTATTTGAATTTCAATTAATATTTAGGAATTAGTTTGAATTTCAATTAAAACTGAGGAATCAATTTTAATTTCAATTGAAATTAAAGAATCAATTTTCAAAATATAAAATACCTGTTGGCAACAATGTTAAATCAGAACTAAATGTTGAATTCGAAAACATGTCAACTTGAAAAATCAAAATTGAAGAATCAAGTTTCAAAATATCAAAAACCTGTTTGAAAATTCATTAAATTAGAATTAAAGTTTGAATTAGAAAACTTGCCGACTTGACAAATTAATATTAAAATTAAGGAATATATTTGAATTTCAATTGAAATTAAAGAATCAATTTTAATTATAGTTATAATTAAAGAATCAAGTTCAATCAAAATTAAAATTATAGAATCAATTTTCAAAATATCAAACACCTGTTTGCATCAATGTTAATTACAACTAAATTTTAATGTTAAAAACTTGCCGACTCGACAAATTGAAATTAAAATTAAAGAATCTATTTGAATTTCAATTAAAATTATAGAATCAATTTTCATAATATCAAACATCTGTTTACGACATTTTTTGTAACGACATTAAATGAAAATTAAAGTTTGAATTCAGAAACTTTTATACGGGACAACTTGAAATTCAAATTAAAGATTCAATTTTGAAAATACCAAAAAGGTGTTTATAGCAATGTTAAATTCGAGGTTAAATTAAAAGAAATTTCGAATTCGATAAATTGCTAACGTGAAAAATAGAAATTAAAAGCAAAAAATCGATTTTCAAAATGTCTAACACCCGTTTGCAACAATGTTAATTATAACTAAAATTTTGAATTCAAAAACTTGCCGACTTGACAAATTGAAATTAAAATTGAAGAATCAATTTCAATTTGAATTAAAATTAAAGAATCAATTTTAATAAACATGAAAATTAAATAATCCATTTGAATTTCAATTAAAATTAAATAATCAATTTTAATTTCAATGTGAATTAAAGAATTAATTTCAAAAATATCAAACACACGTTTGCAACGTTATTAAAGTAGAATTAAAGTTTAAATTCGAAAACTTGCCAACTTGAAAGATGGAAACTAAAATTAATCAATCAATTTTCAAAATGTCAAATACCTGTTTACATCAATGTTTATTACAACTAAGTTTTAAATTCGTAAACTTGCGGACTTAACAAATTGAACTTAAAATTGAAGAATCTATTTGAATTTCAATTCAGAATCAATTTTCAAAATATCAAACCCCTGTTTGCAACAATGTTAATTTAGAAATAAATTTGGAATTTGAAAACATATCAACTTGAAAAATTAAAATTAAATAATCTATTTTCAAAATATCAAATACCCGTTTGCAACAATGTTAAATTAGAAGTAAATTTTGAATTTCGAAACTTTCCAACTTGCCAAATAGAAACCAAAGTACAGAATCAATTTAAAAATATCAAATACCTGTTTTTAACGACATTAAATTAGAATTAAAGTTTGAATTCGATAAATTGCTAACGTGACAAATATAAATTAAAAGCAAAAAATCAATTTTCAAAATGTGGAACACCTGCTTGCAACAATGTTAATGACAACTAAATTTTGAATTCAAAAACTTGCCGACTTGAAAAATTGAAATTAAAATTAAGTAATCAATTTTAATAAAAATAAAAATTAAAGAATCCATCTCAATTTCAATAAAAATTAAATAATCAATTTCAATGTAAATTAAAGAATTAATTTCAAAAATATCAAACACACGTTTGCTACGTCATTAAATTATAATTAAAGTTCAAATTCGAAAAATTGTCACCTTGACAGATGGCAACTGAAGTAAACAATCAATTTTTAAAATGTCAAACACCAGTTTGCATTAATGTTTGTTTCAACTAAATTTTTAATTCGTAAACTTGCGGATTGAACTTAAAATTGAAGAACCTATTTGCATTTCAATTCAAATAAAAAAATCAATCTTAATTAAAATTAAAATTAAAGAATCAATTTTCAAAATATCAAACACCTGTTTGCAACAATGTTAAATTAGAACTTAGTTTTGAATTTGAAAACATGTCAACTTGAAAAATTAAAATTAAAATTTAGGAATCAATTTTCAAAATATCGAATACCTGTTTGCAACAATATTAAATTAGAACTAAATGTTGAATTTGAAAACTTTCCAAATTGTCAAATAGAAATTAAAAGTAAAGAATCAATTAAAAAAATATCGAACACCTGTTTGTAACGACATTAAATTAGAATTACAGTTGGAATTCGATAAATTGCTAACGTGATAAATAGAAATTAAAAGTAAAGAATCAATTTTCAAAATATCAAACACCTGCTTGCAACAATGTTAATTACAACTAAATTTTGAATTCAAAAACTTGCCGACTTGACAAATTGAAATTAAAATTGAGTAACCAATATTAATAAAAATTAAAATTAAAGAATCCATCTCAATTTCAATTAAAATTAAATAATTAACTTCAATTTAAATTTAAATTAAAGAATTAATTTCAAAAATATCAAACACACGTTTGCAAAATCATTAAATTGGAATTAAAGTTTAAATTCGAAAACTTGCCAACTTGACAGATGGAAACTAAAGTAAACAATCAATTTTCAAAATGTCAAAGACCAGTTTGCATCAATGTTTATTACAACTAAATTTTAAATTCATAAAACTTGCGGACTTGACAAATTGAAGTTAAAATTGAAGAATTTATTTAAATTGAAATTAAAATTAAAAAATCTATTTTAATTTTAATTGAAATTATAGAATCAATTTTCAAAATATCAAACACCTGTTTGCAACAATGTTAAATTAGAACTAAGTTTTCAATTCGGAAACATGTCAACTTGAATAATTAAAATTAAAATTAAAGTATCAAATTTCAAAATATCAAATACCTGTTTGCAACAATGTTAAATTAAAACTAAATATAGAATTTGAAAACTCGATCATTAGATATTAAAATTAGAGAATCAATTTTAAAAATATCAAGCACGTGCTTGCAACAGTGCTAAATGATAACTAAATTTTGAATTTAAAAACTTGCCAACTTGAAAAATTAAAATTAAAACTATAGAATCAATTTTCAAAATATTATACACCTGTTTGCAACAATGTTAAATTTGAATTACAGTTTGAATTCGAAAACTTGCGAACTTGAAAAATTGAAATTAAAATT
The DNA here is from genome assembly GCA_932195095.1 of Andricus curvator. Taxonomy (NCBI): domain Eukaryota; kingdom Metazoa; phylum Arthropoda; class Insecta; order Hymenoptera; family Cynipidae; genus Andricus; species Andricus curvator. Next base: position 277 of record CAKNYM010037359.1, on the reverse strand, counting down.
AAAAAATCTATTTTAATTTTAATTGAAATTATAGAATCAATTTTCAAAATATCAAACACCTGTTTGCAACAATGTTAAATTAGAATTAAATTTTGAATTCGA